>JAVCKT010033467.1:2284-17424 GCA_032273925.1 Rhynchotus rufescens
ACATCAGTCACTGACAAATACTGCATTCTTAAAAAAAAATCCACTATCAAAAACAAGTTTTGTTCTTATTCTGTCCACAGCTTTTTTTTCCAGAGAATTGTGAGAAAAAGTGAAGATAAAAGGGCCCACTTATGTATTATATGAGTTGTTTATAATGCTCAGCATGGGGTTTAAAAACATTTATTTAGAGGTGGTAACTTCCTTAGATTTTTGTGCATGCATGTACACTTTTAGCCATTTACTTTTGCTGAATACTGTTATGTTTCCCAGCAAGTATTCACTGGGACTAATCCAATACCAGCAAAAAAGGGTCAGGAATTCTATGGCAATGGTTCTATTTTTCTTATGAAAGATCTCAGCAAAAGCAGTCAAAATTCAGTGATTCATTTACCCCTACTGTCCCAGGGCATGAATGCATTAGTCTGCCATGTAAATCTGGGTCTGGATATGCTTCAGTTCCTGAGGCCTAGAGCCAGACGTGACTGTGCCTATTTTTAAAGCAAAGCATATTTCGTTTCTGAGAAAAGGGACAGGGAATGGGATACATTCATTATCTTCATTACATAATTCAGGAAAGTATTTGGGAGTGCTCTCCATTTGCTAAGTTTCAGGGTGAAATGTAAGTGGAAACAGCAATATTAATTACTATTATTGCTCCAAATCTTGCAAAATACGAGACGGCAATAAAATCACTGCCTCCAAAGACTGTGTATGCAGCCGTACTATGTTATATATCCACTCCATACTTCAGTGTAGGAGCAAAGACACAACCCTATCCCTTCTGCTGCAAAAGGAGCATGTGCATTCAAAAGACAGCACAATGCACGAGCATGATGAAAACCAAGAGTATAAGCTTTTAGCTTATAGTTTATACTCATGTAATTCTATACTCACAACTTTGCAGCGCACAGTGGTCTAAGTCGCTATCAGAGATGTCAAATATAAGCCATAATTCTATGTGAGAATTATTGGTACTAGTGATGAATGCAGAACAGGCGCTTCTGTTACCTGACATAGATTTCTTCTTGTATGAAGCAGGGCGATCATACACAGATCTCTGGATATCTGAGTATTTAGAACCTTCCTTCCTTTCCAGCATCGGCACATACTGAGTTGTATCAGCTTGTTTCATGTCCATGTATTCTCCAGTGTTTTCAAAAGATAAAATCACATAACTGGAATTGGGAAAAAAAAATATAGATGTATTGGCTGGGATTTCACAGGGAGCTTCCTTGGAACATGTATGGCCATTTTTCAGTATGTTAACATACATGCCTTACCACATACTAACACCTGCTACCAAGTATCACAGTGGTCAAATATAAATGCTTAAACCATGTCTTCCTGTCAATAACCAGGTGTCTGACACATATTACCTAGCTTCTAAAAATCCCCCACATTTAGCTACTGACATTTATACATTTATTTCAAAGTATAAACTAGTCACTCATTTTGCATCAACTCCAGCCCAGCTGAGCAAACCCATATTCAGATAAGCAGTCCTTGGGGCAGTCAGCTATCGAGGCAGTTGGTCTATTTGCCCAAGTGATTTTTTTGAAGAAAGTCTGTACAACTTCTAAATTTTACGACATTGCTTTATTGCTGATTGTGTAATGATCAGTTTTTCCTACCATCATCTAGAGAAAGCTACAGGATAAACACTGATCATAACAGAGCAGTTGAGCCTGGCAAAGCCATCAGTGCATAAAGGATACTATGTGACCACAAGGTTCTGGCGGGGAAGGGGTTTGGAAAATGGAAAATTCCCAGACTGGAAAATAAGGAAAACAGCTACAAGCGCTTACTTTTAAAATGGATAAAGGTAGAAGGACATTTAGACAGTGGACTGTGCTTTCAAAAAATAATGCTCTTTGGGGTGCCAAGATCATGTCAGGAAGAAGGAACTGAGCTGCAAGAGAGAAAAGACTGTGTTCCAGAGCAAGTGCTGTCAGGAGGCAGGTGTAGGACTGTGAGGACACTAGTTAATGTCAAATAACTAGGCTTTCCAGAAAAAAAAATGAAAGACAGGGGAACACCCAAAGTTTGTTGCCAGAAAGAATAAGTCAAAAGTGGCCAAAGCCTCCTAGATCTATAAAACTTGATAAATGAAAATCCAGTGAGAATCGTTATTGAGGGCTATAGGCACAGGGAGTAAGAGGAAAGGGCTAAGGGTTAGCCCTGGCATTGCCTTAAATTGCAGGCCATACAAATTTCTGTCCTGTTTCCCACCTTCTTGTGCTTTCGTCAGCTGGGTTCATCCCAAAGATGTCCAAATCCTTCTTTGGCTTCTCTGGGTGACGGCTCAGGAAATTGTCCCTGTTCTTATGCAAATAGTTTACCAAATCACCATAAAAGCAATATTCAGTGATGATGTAAATAGGACCTAATGAAATAAGGCAAAATAACATATTGATGAATTAAAATAAAATCCAAGGATAGTACATAAAATACAGAGGTTATTAGGAACTTGTAAGATTTCCATTTACTTTTATGGCTCTAACAGATACTGTTATGCTTGTAACTGCTTGCCAGATCGCAAGTAGTTTTGTAGATTTTATGCACATTTTTAAATGTATTGCCTGGCATTTGTGTAACAGTGAACAGTGACTCCCCAGCAAACCTGCACTTTACGACAGCCAAACGCACCTGATTTCGTACACGCTCCAAGCAGATTCACGATGTTCAGGTGGGGCCCGAGGTGGGTCATTATCTTCAGTTCAGACATGAGCGCCTGTTTTTCACTGGATCTCGCCGTGGCTGTTGAAAGAACACAGCTGCCACTCAGCAGGAATGCTCGCCTTTTTCACAAAGGCAAACCATCCCTGCTCAGCTACACAATTTTTAGAAATATCACTCATCTAATTGCAATGTTTACGTCATGGTCTCCTGAAGAAGATCGTGCCCTTTATTTAAAAAGGCAAGTCCTTGGGACTCAGGAAGGAGTCATGAATCACTAGTGAGGGTCCTGTGTGGCCCAGTCCAGTACCTGACTCAGTCTCTTTGACCTTAGGGGCCAGTTTAAGGCATGATGCTTTCCCAGTGGATTCCCGGCAGCCCAGAGCCACTTTGCAAGCTGCTCATCTCCACACCAGAGCGTGGTTCCTAGACCACAGGCTGCAAAACAGTTCCTACCCATGCCTTAGGTAGCATCTGGACCTTGTCAGAGAATATCTAATTTGTGCCCACCGAAGCACATGCTTTCCGTGCAAACCAACTAAGGTTTGCACAGAACTAACTTCTGTGCAAAAAACCTACTGGGTAGAATGACCACAGTGAAGTATTAATGCTGCCTGGTACCACCTTGTTGCTGAAATGACACCCAGCAGATGAAATAAAGCAGAGCTGCTCTGTGAACTATTTGGCTTCATGCTGCAAGACTAACCAGAAGCTGGACATCCAAAGAGCTGAAGACCACAAAGTGACAGAAAGGCATTTCTTGTCAAACAGTGTCATTCTTTTGACAATACTTGGCACAGGCTCTGTTTGTAGCATCTTCTGCATACCAGACCCATACTGCCATGCTCACAATATAAAATGAACTTGAGAAAAGCCCAGAATTACTGACAGCACTATTTTTATCATGCATTTTTCATCAGGTAATATTTCCCTGTGCTTGATGTTCATTTTGGTGTGGCTGATACTCATTTCGTATTCCCTCCAGAATCACTAGAGCAAATTCCTAGCTGTGATGAACTGGGGAATCTTCAGTGGACTGAAGAGACCTGACCATTTCTGCTTTGCTATATTGCTTTAATTTAATATCAGAGACAGTCATGATTATTTCATCTTTTTATGAACTTGCTGAGTTATCATGAGTGTTACAGCACATACAGTTAAATCAAATCTCTGATATTTTCAAAAAGGTGGCCATTGCCTTAAAAAAAGTAAAATGTCACAAAGATGTAATTTCAAATTCAAGTCATTCTGCAGGTTATTTCCAATCTCAAATGAGGAGAAACTGTGTATGTGTAGGCAATGCTTAAATAATCTTGTGGAAACAGAGACTACCCAGTTTGGGAAAGGGAATCACAGTAACTCACGTTTCAGCATTTTCACAGCTACTTTCATCACCGGTTGAGAGCGACTCAGTCCATATGCAGTCCCTTCAACCACTTTCCCAAAGGCACCAGAACCAAGGATTCGACCTGAGTACAACAGAGAACATTATTTTATTCCAGAGATTAACAGAGATTAACATTTGTCCATGACCACCAGGTCTCACCTGCCTCCAGGAATGACTACACTCCTTTACCTGGACCATGGGTATTGTTTTGATTATTGTTTATCGGAAAACACATTTTTAAAATAATTTTTAACCATCACCACCAAAGTTTAAATTTTTAAATTTTAACTATTAAACATATTTTCTAACAATCCCTTCATTAAATGCAATTTCTGATCAAAAACAAACAAGGAAATATCAGGAGCATGTCTGCATGTGGGAGTCTGTAGGAAGGAGCTTTGAGAAACCACTGGTTTCATTCAATTTTGTCCCCTGTTCTGGCCTAGCTCCCTAGCTTTACTCTTTCTAAGCTTGAATCTCTTGCATTTACTGCCTCAGTCAACAATATTCAACTACATTTCAGCTGTGTCCTTTCCTTAAGATCTGAATTGGACCTTTTAGCTGTGGTATTAGATCATTTCACCAATGCTGGATAGAACTAGCATTTAGGTAAAGAAAATCAGCAGCATATTCAGGAATATAAAACCAGGACCATCAGTGATCTGAAAGAAGTTGCAATACACATTGATCACATATGAGGGGAAACTCCTCTGAAGTTTAATGTACAAGTGTGTTTCATATGCTTGAATAAATTTTATTGCAGATTTCCAAGTGCTATAATAAAACAGCCAATGTTTATACACACTTTACTCTTTCCACAAATCAATTTAGACAAAAATTTTGAATTATCATATCCTGTCTTCTGTTATGGATACAGTGTGCAGAAGAACTGTGTACAGATTGAGCCAGATTTTAGAAGAATATGAAATGCACAAACATACTCCAAAATACTATATTTCATAGCTTCCATATTGGAAAGCATGTTCATTAAGGCAACATTTATTCAGCGAACAAACCCATATATAAACTCCAGATGCCAGGACATTATCATACTCCTGATGAGCTTGCTGTTTTGGTTTGTGTTATTTTTTGGACTTCCAACACAGGGAGAATAAGTAGTGATTTTTTTTTTTTTTTTTTTAGAATGCAAAAATGCAGCATTTGTCTTTGACATTTGCATGCAGTTTGAAGCGGCTATCTCCAACACTTTTGACAGTGTAATCTGGTATGCAATACCATGTGTTTCTCTTATGCTTAAGCTACAGTCCACACTTTCATCATTATCACCCTTTCAACAGGATATTTTCAGCCCAAAAAATCTGCACCATTAGCAAGCAAAAGAAAAGGTTAAAGCATTCTTAGCTGTGTTACCCCCAAGGAACCTCTCCAAGGCTATGACAGTGTAGTTTGTCATGCACACAAAAATATATGCAATTTCTTTTCAAGATTCTTGTGCTCCAAAGGTTACTCTTCCTGGGCAGGATGTGAGAAAGCATCCTACTAAATTTCAAACTAATTCAAACAACCTGAGTCTGAAATTTGGCCCTTGAAATTTTTTGGAGCAAAGATCTGGGAGCCACATGGCAGGATGCAGCCCTCCAGAAAGTGATGGCATTGGCTGAGGCTCCTTGATCTTCTTGTCTTCGCAATTCCTCCGCAGCCCATATTGCCAACGGGACACACATCTCCCTCCCCAGCACCTCAGCCACGTCTGGGCTCATGTGGAGACAGTGAGAGCACTTCCTGACTGGCAGGCAGCTATTACTGCTGTTTCCCCTTTTCACCCCTCTCTGTCTGCTTAGGCCTGGCCTCACATGTTTTATACTTATAATCTGGAGCTAGGTGGGAGCTCAGGGGTCCCATGCATCTGTAATGAAACCAACTCCATCCTATTCATGATGTGGACACCTTGGCTCCAAAACGTAAAGTTCTGCTTTCCTTAATATAAAAGCTCCATCTTTATCTGCTGATCAGAGGACAGCGTAACTTCTCTTTAACAGAGGAACAAGTAACACCGGGCTGCTTAATCAGTGGAGGAACCATACTGGAGGTTATTTTCTGTTGAACCTCCATATCCAGCCACAGATTTGCTCTGCTGAGATTGCCCGAGACATGCTGTTTTTTTCTGCTCTGGGAAATGCAAACATAAACATCTGCGACTAACCAGAGAGGAAGATGCCTCTCTAGTTAAAATGGAGCTGTGATGATCAGCTCATTTAAAGAAGCTTTTAAATTCAATTTTGCTCTCTCAGTCAATACCAAAAGTCAACCAGACCAACAGGCTTGATAATCTACATTGAATTTCTAGACGCACCAGAAACTGGGCACCACATTGTTAAGTGCCCTCTAGCTATTTAACTTTTACAAGCTGCAAATGGAGACGGGTCTGATCCCATCTGTTAGACCAGCGTTTTGTTTTACTAAGGCCACCGTGACAAATGGGTGGCTCCCTGGGAAGCAAAGGAGCAAGTGTGCCACCTTTCTACCATAGTCCTCAAATCCTGAAAAGCAGTGGGGAGGGAGCTCATCTGGAAACAACAGTGCAATTCCCTTGCTGCTCAATAGCAGAAACCCTGGGCAAGCCAGAACCACCAGACCCAGAGGCAAAACAGGGTCCCAGCAGCCTGAGATACAGCATTACATATGGCAAAACTGCATGATGATGGATATATATTAACTCTATAATGGAAAAAATGCTAAATGTAGCTCTAGTTTTTAATGCAGTTACTGCCACAAATACGCTAGTAAATAGGGAGGCATTGCAATATGCTGGTCCTCATGAGTCAGAAAGAGACTAAATCACAGTGGTGGTCTATTAAGAACTCTGATGTGACAAATCCTATTTAGGCGTGTAATTAAAGTCTGAACTGTAATAAAATAATTCCTTTAAATATCCCCTCTCTTCTCGTTTTCCATTAAAAACATAAATTTATTTAAAAGGCACGCTTCCTGAACAAGAAATTTTTGTGCTGCTTCTTTTGAGTTGACATCAATGCTTTCTGTAAGTCATGAGAAGTAGTGCACCAAGGGAATCAACACATTCCTCAAAATATATCAAACAAACATCTCGCAGTTTACTTCTTCTGTATTTTATGTATGCAGCTTGAGCACAGATACATGCAGGAGAGGGTTATCATAAGTATTTAAAGCACCACCTGGATAGAGCACTACAATTACTTACAATTATTACAGTTATCTATTACTTTCAAGTGATATAAGTGATAGATTGGGCTGGCTCTGGAGAAATATTAACTGAATTACATATGAACTACAATGTAGATACAATAAAGAAAAAAAAACAGAAAAGGAAGGAAGAAGGTTAGCATTCACAAAAATAAGATTATGCAGTTACTCAGCAATGATACATGGGTTAATAATTTTAAAAATATTTTTAATAAAACTACATAATTGTTTCCATATCTCACTTGGCTTCTTCACTGAAATATATGAATGTCTTGCAGGCAATAAGAAAAAAAACAAAAAAGCTGATTCACTTCGTGTGGTGCCTCAGCAGAAGTGAGTCGTGAAGCTGGAATTTGATGTTGGGAAGGGTGGTGCAAGCTGTTTTGAGACAGTCTGACACGTGGGGCACATGGCAGAAAGCTGGAACTGAGGCACCAGCATATGGGGCTCAAAGCCCCATCTATGCATGATGACTGCAAGAGAAGAACAGGCAAGGGGTGATGCGAAGGGAGATGCTCTCGGTCAAGTGGGAAGAGGCAGAGCCATGAAGCCAGGCTCAAGGAGCGGGAATCTGGTGTGGTTAAGTAGAGATGTTCAATGGAAAAGGGCAAAGAGACAATCGCTTGAAGCACCTGCCAATGATTCAGCAAAAAGCAGCTGGGAGAGGATCTTCCTTGCCCCAGGAAGGCAGCAACACAAGCCACATGGCTTCTCAGCAGAGCCACGCTCACAGCACTTTCTGATGCTGGTTTCTGAGCGAGAACAGCCAGTATGAGCACTGTGCTCCTGGACATGGTTTGGACATGTCCACAGAGGAGCACACATTTACTTAGAGGTGACAAATTAATCTCTACAGATAGCTTATCTAAGCACTGGAGAGGAGCTGGGCAGAGAGAAAGAAGTTAAGTAAAAGATTGTTAGTAGAAGACTAGAAAGTATTCCTCCTTTCTGGCAAGAGAGCTGCTGGAGATACAGAAGCAGCATCCTGCATGTGAGCAACTAAGTAGACAGAGGAAAGGATGGGTGTAAAGTCCAGGTGTTGGAGACATCAGATTTGTCAAATGTGGAGAAGGGAAGGGAAGCAGAGAAACTGTGGGAAGAGAACTAAGGAGAACAGACAGAGACAGAGAGACTCTCAACTTCACGACCATAAGTTACACCACAAATTCCAGTTGCAGAGACTTCAGTGTTGCCCTTAAACATCCTTCTACCCAGGTAACTGGATTAGTCCCTTAGAGGAAACTTACCTAGCACTAACCCATCTCGAGGAAACTCCCATCTGGAGTCATAAGGCAATTGCATTGGGTCCACATAAATATATTCATGGCCATCAGGGCTGATGGACTCAATGACTCTCCATCTTATCTCATACCTTGGCTTCTGCAAAGCACAATGAGTACAAAACCAAGTGTTAGTTCTGTGCCTGGTTTTAAGCGTAGATCAAAAGTCAGGTGGGCTCAACATCCAGACTGAAATATTTTTATTTTTACGTTACCTGTTTCCATATGATGACCAGCACAATCAAGGAAATTATCACAATCACTAAAAGTACTAAGACTGCGGCTGCCACTGTCAGTTCTGATCGCAAGGCTGTGGAGCAGAAAGAAAGACCATATTTGCCTCCTGATCCACTAGGAGCACAACGTTCCTAGCACAGGACACCCATTTCCCATACCACTGCAATTCCTGTGTCCTGCACATGTGACAGGAGCAGTCCTTGAGACTGGTGACTGTAAAGTCATTCCCAGCCTCAAACAGCTCTGCCTTCCTGTTTCAAGACTAAACGCAGAGGTTTTCTAGAAGAAACTCCCATAGTCAACGGTAATAAAAATTTGAAATGAATCACAGAACCACGTAATAAATGAAAAACAGATACACAGTAGAATGCCTCATTCTCATATGTCCCAGGGTGGAAAAAAAATCCATTTTTGTTTCTTTTCAATCAGAGGAAATACATGCTTTTACTTATTTATCAGTGTTCTAATATTACAGAAGTGAAAACATTAACTCACTGGGAGCCACGAGCTTCAGTTCCCGCGTAACAGCACCAAGGTCGTTTCTTGCCATGCATCGAACAGCAAGGGTTTCCTCAACCTTCTGGAAGGTCACCCAACTTTCCACCATGTTTTTCTCATCCAGATGAGCTTCCATGTGTATATCAGAGATATTATTAGTCAAAAGAGTCCATGAGGTGTCATTGCTGCATCTGTAGAGGAAAACAACAATGGAAATGGATACTGGCCTTAGGTAGGGGTATAGACAGACTTTGGTACTACTACATATCCCATATGCCATGCTGAATGCTTAGTGCAGCACAGGCCTTACGGAGGCAAGTCTAAGAAGACACTCCCACCACCAGGGTATGAGCAATTTTAGCAAAATAGCAGCAAACCATGGCTGGGAAGTGTTCAGGGCTGCTAGCCTCTTTTCATTTTGTCCCCCTCTCCCTGAGGAAAGGGACACGGGTGCATAATTTGTGAAAGTCCAGCTTCCCAAAGGCTATAGAAGGGATCAGTCCTTCTATAAAGGATCAGTCTAGAACTAGCAAGTATATGGGAATAATTACTTGCCTGAAGGACTTTGAGGATGAAGAGTATCATTTGGGAGGAAATCAATTAAAAGAAGTGAAAATTGAGAAGAACACAAGAGTGTGATTGAGGTAGACTGGTCTACCTGTGAAATGGTATGACTGTCTCCCCTAAGTCCTACTCCTGTAGGGAGAGACATCTCCTCCTCTAGATCTCTTATTACAACTAGAACTCTGGAATCTGCTGAATTCACTGGACACAAAATTTGTAGGGAAACCCGCTGAATTGATGCTTTCTGTCCTACAGGATACAGTCCCTAGGAAGGGCACTGAAAACCTCTGACTAAACATAAGCAAGTTGTCTCTACACTAGGCAATTCATATTTATAATTTACTAGCCCTTTTTAAGGAAAGTATGGCATCATAACTAACAATACTTGCTTAGCCAAGGACAAAAACAGCCACAAAGTGAGATAACAGGGCACCCGCTCTCCTTACTTTTTAATGTCCTTGCAAACCAGCCAGTCCACGTCGGGAAGTGGAGTCCCCTCTGCCAGGCACCTCACCGTCTGCCCCCCTGCTGAGCCGTGGTGATCGTCCACCAGGTCTAAGATCAAGGCTGGAACTGGGAATGAATTGGGAGCGTGTTAAGATATTTGGCAGGGTCTACAGACCCCACGTGAAATTTGAAGCAAGGCAGGACATGCACTGTTTGACCAGCAGCTTGGTGACAGCAGGCGGTCCAGACACAGCTCGGAGAGCAGATCCTAGGTCAGAGCCATGCAAAGGAAGTGCTGCGGCTGTGCCACGTCCACATGTCACACTAAATGAGCTATGGTTCCCGCCGTCAGCTGGAATAGCTTAAGACGGGAGCATAAAGTTTCTTTTTGGCACAAAGCCAGTGCAGAAGTCAAAGCCAGGATCAGACTTTGAGTACTCCAAGGATTCAGCACACATGCAGGCCTCTGGACACACCAATTTAGGCCTTTCTTGTGTCAAAACTCCAGGCAATCCAATACCCAGTGCTTACCCCATGGTTAAATACATCAAATATTTGTCGTGTGCCATCACTTCTGGCAAGCAAGGCATTGGGGATGTTTACCTTGTATTAACAATGAGAAGGTGTATCTTTTAATCTCATCTTCATTTTCAGCAACCAATGTATAGTACCCACTGTCCTCTTCCTTGGCCCGGATCAATTTTAATATACTTTGAAACCTGAAGAACAGAGATTTTGTTTGTATTTTTAAAGCAAACATTAAAAAAAAATCACTTCAATGCAACATATAATCTAGCTATGTGGAGATTATAATATGACAATCTGTGGGATGTCTACCATATTGTTACTCTGAAATCACTATATAAGCAGTAAATGACTGCCAAAATACAAGGGAAAAACAAGTGAGCATTATTATACCCTGTAGAGATCTAGCAAAACACTAATATTGAAAAGAGTAAAAAATCTTTGGAGCAGATTGATTATGGAGAAACTGACGAGGATTAGTACCCAGAAGTCAAGATTTCTGTAGTTTAGAGAGGTTAATTTTACCGAGGGAATAAAGGGAGGCAGATTAGACATTACCCTTTAGAGTTAAAAAACAAGAATGGATTTTTGATTCTGTCAAGGCAGAAGTAACTTTCGGCAGAGGAAAGAGAAAGCAGGAGTAGTGCTGATGGTTCTGAAGGAGAAGCACTCAAGTCAATAGGGCAAAATGAGATTCATAAGAATATTTTTACCTTGTTTCCTGGACTCTGTTTGAACTAGTAACAATCTCAGTAAGATTTTCAATCAGAGTCACATTGTCTTTCAACCAGTACATTTTTGGAGCAGGATATGCCTGTACATCAACAACAAAATGTTTGACTTCATGTAGGTTGACAGCTTCCAAAGGACTAAACTGGGGCTCCAGATGAATGAACCCTTTGTCTGCAAATGATAAAGCCTTGCATAAATAATGTTGTGCAGCACATTGCAAGAACTGCATTTTTGTAATGTAATGTAATATTTTTTAGACACTGAAAACAGACTATACCATGTACTGTAATGACTACTTTCTTATTTTCCTTAACCTCCTTGGTTGCATGCCGAGCAGTACATTCATAATCCCCCGTGTCTTTCACTGTTGCCTCAGGAATGGTCAAGGTGTAAATCAGTTTCTGCGATGGGACTTTGATATCATCAAGTTTTATCAGACCTTTTTCTTTCTGTAGTTTGGGAATGGAAAAAAAATATATATTACTTAGGTAACTAGGATTTACAAGACCACTGGAGTGAGGGCAGTGATCTAAAACTTTTATGACAAAAGACTTGCTTACTCATCTGGAGATATATTTTTAGCCACAGGCACAAAAGGTGTGTATCCTTTTAGAGATGAGGAGTTTGAAAGCTCATATTTCGCTCATTCAAAATAAAATACCATCCAAAACTCAAGTGAACTGCATAAGCAATAAAATTGCTTATGGCTTCCTTCTCCTCAGACAGAAAAGCAGTATGTTTTACTCTCCATTTTCTTTGTTTAGTTCCAATGAAGTAAGGTGGATTTTATATGCGCTCCACCAAACAAAAGGTACTAGAAGCCTATGGTATCTAGTACTATGTAGGTACTATGTTTCTACTCTCAAAATGAAAATNNNNGAACACAGGTGAGAATAAGGGTAGTGAGAATGATAGACAAGGAAGACTGGAGTGAAAAATACACTGGGGATAGCTTTGATTGGCTTCAAATAGAGATTGTGATATATAATGTGAAAAAAAATAGAACAAATCCTTCTCAAATATTTTTTTCTATTGGACTCAACTTATTTAAATAAAAGGAATGATTTGGAGTCACTATAAGGTAGTGACTTCAACTACTCCTTCCCTTCGGTTATCAGACTTTTCACCTGGAATGTGCTACATTGGCAGGGTACTCATTCTCAGGGTACCTGGCTGGCTCTAATCAAGTCTCACTGAACAAAAAATTTCACTATAAAAGAATGTTAAGAAAGTCTGAAAATCCGTGAGAGACTCAAAAAAAAATATAAGGTTTCCCTATTAGGAAGTTCTTATTAGCATGTAACTACACTGACTATATGAGTCAATTTAATTTACACCTGCACAATGAAGAACGGTAAAGAACTTGATTTTTCATTGCCCTTTTAGGCTGCCCAAGAATGCAGGGTTTAAGGAGCAACATTTTAAAGGTTCAGGCCAGAACTTCAGCTATAAAGTTATACAGGGATGTCAGACACCTTTCAAACTCTTTCCATTTCCAATACTGGGGTTTTTTTTTTTCTGTCCTGAAAAATTTTCTGAGGGCAAAACCTGAAAGAGACCAAGAGACCTCAGCACACACATTCTGGTCACATCTCAACTTCTTTTCATGCTCTGCATACTTACTAACAGTCAGCTCTAACTTTTGCTACTGACTTTTTTTTGGTAATAATCTGAAAATAAAAGAAATTACTTTGTTTTCTCTCCTGTCCTCATTCAGTCAAAAAAAGTAAAGAATATTTAACAAACTCATGTTCTTCCCAAGTAAGCAACAACAATCATTCAAACAAACAAACAGAACAACAAAAAAGGGAGATACTTACCACTTTCCCAGGATAATTCCACTGTAAATTAACCACCTCATTGTCAAAGACCACACAAGTTACTACGATGGTCTCGCCTGTTTTGTAGACAGTTTTAAGAGCTTCAATTTCAACTGGCAGCTGCGAAGTAGCTAAAGAGAGAGAGAGCAGATTTAGCTTAAAATTGTATGCATAGGTTTTACAGGGTGTGATTCAGAGTTAACTTTCCATTTCACTTCCTCTATTGAGGTATTCCCCTGGAAAATCCAGTGAAAGCATTTCTGATTTACAGAAATACAAACAAAACCAGAAGACGATTGCTTCTTAGCTATTTTATTAGCAATTACCTAGACAGTGGGTATTTAAAACATCTAGTTTATGGGCATTGAGTTCAATCCCACAAAAAAAAAAATGATCCAAGCACAACATTTGAGTGAGAAGTTCCTTCCTCAAAAGGTAGGTTGTACCTGTGAAAACACTCTAAGTACAAAAGCAATTTCTCTTTTTGCTAATCAGTGGCCAACTTCAAAAATCAATTGTTAGCCTGTAAAAAAACTTGTTTTCAAAATATGTAAAGTTTGAATTTTACAGACTACCCAGAGCCAGAAGATATGAAGTTATTACTTCTTTGTTTCTTATTTTTAATGAACAAAAATAAATACCTCTTAAAATATACACGAGGAACTCTTCAGACTTGAACTCTACACCTTGAACTGTTGTTTTACAAGTGTAAGAGCCTGCAGGAAAATTCCCAATGAAGCCTTGCTTGCTGTCATAGAAGGCAAAGACATCCTTGTCCAAACTGTTAATTAAAGTCACTTGAGCATTTGGGTCACTGGTGCGACAGGGGATAATGGTAGGATCGCCTTCTTCTACCAAGATAAACTGATCTTCGGGTAAGGAAGGAACAAAAGGCATGTCTGGATCTGTGAAGAACAAGTTGTGGTTTTGTTTGTAGTAGTCCATATATAAGAAAAGGGATATAAATGAGCAGTTACATATCTTAACTCATGTTAGTACAGTCCATCACACCACATCTCCAGAGGCTGTAGTAAAGGCGTGTTAAATGGTAGGTACCAGTCTCGTTTTTGCTCTCCAATTCAATATGTAGGAAGATTTTCAACCCAAGCATAACACATGAAAAGGCTCTGTCACTATTGTGACAGTTCAGGAGGCAGAAGGAGAACTGCACGAGAAGGACTCCAAAAAAAAAAAAGCTGAGAATTATTATTTCCCTTAGACCTGGTCACTTTGTCCCATTTGGACAAAATGCAAGGAAATCACTAAAGGTCATGAAATATTTGTGAAGTTGCTGAAGAATAAAGTAGAGATGAATGTCCTTTCTCTATCATAGACAGCTCTGTCAAGATATATATGCAGGAAGGACTTTAGGGCAGAGTTTGGACTTAAATATTGTACCTTTATGATATAAGAATTTGCACTCAGTTATGATCTTCATTGCATTAAAAATAAATATTAAATAAAGATCCTGCCTTTTACTGGCATAGCTCATTCTTCCTCTTCTTCAGTTAGACATTTTTTCCCTTTGGTAATATTAAGTGTCCCTTAAATCATATGCAGGCACTTCTAGAGGAAAAAGTCATTTTTAAAGTGCAGAAGTAGAAATCAGTATGGAGTGGTTTATAGCTAACACCTTTAAGCCATATTTCATCAAAACTAATTTCAAGTATTTATCTTTATGCATTTTTAACATGTCTAACATTACAGCTATGAAGTATAATTAATTATGGCCATGGCATGTGGTATCCAAAATATTATGATCAACCATAAAAACAAACAATCAAACACCTG
>JAVCKT010033468.1:0-11192 GCA_032273925.1 Rhynchotus rufescens
TCCCTTCCCGTGCGGGGCCGGGTGCTCCAGTCGCTGGGGCTGGAGCTCTGCTTATCCCCCAGGACGCTCCCAGTGCTCACGGAACAATAACACCCCACTGCTATTTTTAGCATCAACTATAATACAGAGTAATTCAAGGCATCCACAGTGTATTTCATGAGGACAGCATTTCTCTTGTGCGTATGCAGTTCCCAGGCTGTAGTGCCATTCTGTTCACCAGTCTTAAACAAACACCACCCTTGAGATTTCCTAAATAGTTCAAAGTGGTGTCTAGGGAAACATTCGAAACACATATGGAAAGCCTGAATAAGCTGCAGATGAAACCACTTTGAATTTCCATTTTTGTGCAATTTCAGAGCTGGAGGATAGCATAAAGCAAGAGTTTTTAAGATAAACTTGTCAGGAATCATGCTGTAATAGCAAAGTTTTCTAAATATTTACCCCTGATATGCTTTTCACAAGCCCTCTTTGGCTCATCACTTCATTCAGTTTTAATGCAAGAAACATTTGAGAAGGAAGAATTAATGATCATGAACTTTGCAATCCCCTTGCAGAATACATTCAAATATATTTTTGTTTTGTTTCCCTGCTTCTTTATTATGGGGAGCACATATGAATGTATCTATGTACACTTACTGCTACAGCCCATATACAGTAAGCACTACTCCAAAAGTCAGTGTATGTCAACAGAGGCCACACATAGCATAGCTATTTTGTATTCTAAATACAGGGAGAAACAGCAGTAACTCAGACATACTATTTGCAAAACACTGACTAATGCTGCCTCATTAATGGATAAATCACTCTTTTAAGACAGAGGAAATCAGTTCTTAAGAAGGAGACCAATAATATATGGACTCCGCTTTGGGAGACCATTTGCAGTCAACTTAAGATTTTCCAAAGCAACAGAAATGATACGAACATGGGAAGAATATATGCTGCATGATACTTCCCAATTTCTGTTCCTCATTCTTCTCTTTGTAAAGTCTTTGAAAACTTTCTGTCCTTTCTTCATCACTGTCCATCCCTAGTTTCAAGAATGTCACAAGTCACTATCCAAATAGCTGGGTCCCTCCTCCCCGCTGTGATGTGTTTGCAGTGTGGCATTAAATCATGTCTCATGTGGATGCAAGGCAGCGCAAGGGAACTCAGAGCTTCTCCTCTTTCATGCATTCCCCCAGCTGCCAAGCAGCATGCTTTAAACTGGAAGAATACTTGGAGGAATTATTACCACAAGTCTGGCCCTGCTCTTTCCCTAGGCATTCACTGCTGGTCACTGCTGGAGAAAGGGCACTTGGCTGGAAGGCCCTTTGGATTGTGCTAATCTTATTTTTCATGATGCTTCCCAGGAAAATGGAGAGTTGAGAGTCAGTTCTCTGCCCAGAGCCCTGAGGGCAATGCTCCTGTGGCCCTTTCTGTGATTCCGAAAGCTTGAGAGAGGTTCTGGACCCTGAGAAAAAGACTCATGTTGCTCCTTTTCAGTGTGCTCGGAACTACCTAACCTTGTCCTGCCGTTACCCAGCAGATGCCTATTGAAACTCCATGGGACACCTGTCAGCCCGGTCAGGTGGAGTCCAAACAACTGGCCATCTGGCCACTGTCACCCTTTACCCGGCCTCACGTGGGACATTAAGCTTGCAGTCAGCCACATGGATATAATTATCAGCCCATCTACTACACAAGTTTAGCCCACTAGCTGCTTTGGGATACACAGCTTGTCAGGAAATCTTGTCCAGAATCCAGGAATTTTTGGTCTTCTGATTTAGGATGCTAGGGAAGGGGCAGATCTGAGGCAAGAATCACATCAGGAAACTGTGGCCGAGGCTGCTGCTGCAGCCAGCAGGACAAGGTCACTCTGTCTGCATGAAAACGTAGCCAGAGGCAGGGCTGAAGGCCACCAAAGAGAAAGGTGTGGAGGACAAGGTGGCCTGTGCCTGTCCCTGCTGCAGACTCCCAAGCTGTTTGCCTGTGTCCTGCGCTCTCCCAGCTCTGCTTCCAGCTCCCAAGCAATTTCCAGCCGTGCGCCAGCCCTGCGTGCTCCTTTAACAGCCCCTTTCTGCTCCGACTGATGCTTTTATTGGCCGCAGACCTAAAGCTTGGCTCGTACCGCGGCTCCCTTGCCTCGCGGCCTGCCTTTTCCTTCCTCCGTTCCTGACCCGAGCACCGCCCTCAGCTCCTGACTCTGCTCTGCTCCCGGCCCAGTCTCCTGCTTCCGCCTAGCCCGGATCCCGTGGCCACGCGGAGCAGCCGCAGGCAGGCGGCCCAGGCGGGATCCTTGGCACCACCGCGCAGCCCGTGAGGGTGCTCTGGGGCCTTCACCAAGTGTTTTCATCAGGATGGCCTCAGCGGGCAGCACGGGGCTGTGTGCGGTGTGTATTAACCTTTAACAGACACAGACACGGTCAGGAGGGCAGAGAGGAAGAAAGGCCCCGAGGGCAGCCCGAGGGCTGGCGGGCGCAGGGCCAGGAGGACGCTGCTCCCACCAGGCCACCCTGGCTACCACGCTGGCAGCCTGGCGAAAGCAGGGCCAAAAAACGGGGCGAAACGCCCAACTTCCGAGGGCAGGAAAAAACAGCTGCCCTATGGATCCAGAGAGGACAGAGCTGTTTACTGCAATTCAAAATGTACCAGTGATAGACTGAAACCCGCACTCGGAGCATGTGTTTCAAGTCATTTCTCCCTATTTTCTTTCTTGCATTATTCTCTGTTTAAAACAGACACTCATCCTACCACACTGGTCCCATCACAGGGACTTTGATAAGGACCACACACATTATGCCAAGAAGAAAATGATAAAAAAGCTTTTGAAATAACTCTAGCACTTGAGGGAGACAGGTAAAAGAGAAATCCGAAGATCTGTCAGCATAGTTCTGTGTTTGTTAGATGCTTTTTGCAGGTAGAAAGTCATTTGAAAGTAATTTTCAGATAAAGAGCCATTCCCCTGAGTTGACTTTTGATCACAGCAAGGAAATAAAGGCATGTCCCCTCTGACATTGCCACTGAATTTCTTTTGAGTTCCTCTGGCGCAAAAGCACTGTGGATGTCAAACAGTGCCCTGGCAGCTTCACACATGCAGCCTCATGCCGAGTGCTCTGCTTATCCCACTGATGCATGAGCATGTTTTGGAAGATGGAATGTAAATCGAACACTGTTTTAAAACAAACGCTTTAACTTAGTATTATAAAAATGGCTCACATGCAGCTATCTGATCAAAGGAAGTTCTCTAGACTGCTCCAGTATAACAACAAACTGTAAGGTTTATACTGTAAGTCACTGCATGAGTAAATGGTGTAAATTAACACAGAAAGGGAGCTTAAAGAAATTAACATTTTCTGTCTTCATCTTCAGCCCCCCCTGAGGTTTATGCAGGTACCAAATCAGGATTTTTGAAGCTCACAAACCTCAGTTTCATAATGTCCACTGGTATGCACCGTTTTGTCGTTTTGTGAATCCAGCTTTAACCAGTTGCTTCCCTCACATCTTTATGTGTTAGAAGCCCATGACATACATGCATAAACTGTAGGACTTGGCAGAGTTGGCATAAATAAAGGTCAGAAATAAATCTTCTTATGAAAATGTAATAGAAGAAGAAACAGAAGTTCTAAAGCAAGCCCGTTTGTCTCCTTGCCTCTGCTTTCTAAGAAGAATTGAAAGTCTTTCACATAGCCACTGCTATGTAAACTAGTCTTCTAGCCCTGGTGTATCTAACAGGAGAAGTTAGTGAAAGCCTCCTAAACTCCTGCCCCGAAGCATCCAAACCCTGCAATGGCTGCAGAGAAGCCTGGCAGTTGGCTTCCACAGAAGGACTGATGTCTTCACATGAGAACGTGCTGAATTTTGCACTGCTTGGATATGTGCTAGGTACAGCACCCCACAGCAGGCCTGTGTGTAAACTGCACACAAAAGATTGCTCCCAAACAGGAAGTTTCCCCAGGAGAGGAAGCACCTGCTATTTAGTCTGTGTTGCAGTCTAAATAATAATGACCTGTAATAGCACCCCACATGAGAACTGAACTAGTCTCTTGTGAGTAGACTAGGAGATGTCTAGAGCTGCACAATCCCCTGAATATGTTGGCTAACTAGAAGAAAGATTGTTCTCATTTGGAAGGCATGGTCTCTGATCAAAGAAACACTGATCTAAAGATCACAGCAGACTGTTTTCCTTCTCTCCCTTCAAAAAGGTACAAGAAATTAAGCAGGAAGGATCAGGAGATGTCAATGTTAGCAGCAGGAGATGTCAGTATAAGCAGGCAGGAGCCCTATACCAGTTCATCCTCCTTGTGGATGTAAGGCCAGATGCCCAGACCTGCCCCATTGCTATTTCATGACTAGGAAAAAGGGCTGGTGTGAGAATAGGAAAGGTGGGCACAATGCTGACATAGTCCATGTTCTTTTATCCTCTTCCCTCTCTCCTACCTGGATTCCAAGAAATGCTCTTTTAACATTTCATCCAATGATGGAAAAGAAAGCGACACCACCACAGTTTATAGTGTGTTGAAAACACAACTATAAATGCCGTGTGACCGTGAATATCTACTAAAGACAAAGGGTGGGTGGTAATGAAGCCTTATTTATCACTGCTTTCAGTACAACATTGCATTTTATTTCCTATATAATGAAGACAAAAAGCAGAAGAACTGGGAGAGAGCCTTTGCAGGCTGAGGGTGTGCTGTGGGATGCATTATCTACCATGTGCCCGCCGGGAAGAGCAGCCAGTGGATGTGACTATCGCTGCACACACTGCGAGTGCTGCGAGTAATCGTTTGTCAAATGTTAACATCACATGGAATACTCCAAAAATCAATCAAGAAGCCAGAACATGTTAGACCCATTTACCACGGCCTAATCAACCAAGTAAGCTCAAATCATTAAACTAATTATGACTGGCCGAGATAATTAAGGATTCCCTTCTCACGTGATATTGCCAGAATTCCTTGTTACAGAACAACTGCCTGAGCGTTAGTAAACACTATGCATGCGGCCGGACATTTGCCAGATTGGATAAACAGCCCTTGTTCTTGAGAAACTTTGGTGGCCTTTGTCAGCCACGGTCAGTGATAAATAAGTGAGAGCAAGCAGCTGAAGTGCTCTGGGAGGTTTTCTTGGGAAGATCACTTTTTGGTGGGAAAAGAGAAGATGATAAGTGACACACAAGGGCCTCTACAAAACGGCCCGTTTCATTGCCAGGGGGGTGCTCGCTCCGTCCTGTTTGCACAAAGCACAAGTAACCCCTGATGACTGATTAAGTTAGCTGCATGTCTGCATTCCGCTGAGCTTTCCCCAGGATTTATACTGTGCCAGGTCATTTCTCATATTTATGGCTGATCTAGAATAAAGTCAGAAGAGGATTTGCCTTTTCTGGCAAATATCCAACAAACTCTGTAGCGGTACCAGTTGCGGCTTTCAAAGTAAATGGATCTTCATTCATCATAAGTCTGTACACAGATGTAGACAAGAAGGCATGTTAAGGTCTTCATTATGGGCACTATTTGCTTTTTATAATTAAAAGGCACTTCTGATGGAAAGATCCATTAGATAATTTTTATCAATTACAGATAACTTTTTTTTTTTTTCCTGAAGCCTTAGCGCGGGGCTTTAGATCTGTTTTAGGCTGAAGTAAAAGTGGGTTCAGGTGAAAACTATTTCTGGGGCCATCTTTTAATCCACTTAGTGCTCACTTGCATTCTTGGTGTATTCAGGTCTGATTTTTGGAATAGCCACCAAGTTGCCCACCTGAATTGAACAACTTAGAATAAATCTGTCCTTACAGTACTGTGGACAGGGGCCAGCATACTTGGAATAAGCAGAGTGTGTTTTTGTTCAGAAAATGCTGTGAGCTTAAAATGATTGAAAAGAGAGTTCCTCAGCTGTGCTCAAAGCCTTTTTCTAAGGGGAGGGCTGCACAAGGGGATGTCAGGGCCGTGTCCTTGACTCTGGAGAACGCACCATGCCAAGCAGGACAACATGGGAGTATTGTGCCTAAACAACATCGTATCACTAAGTCTTGCTTCTTTCAGGCTGCTTAACATCATTTCCAGCGGGGTCAGTAACTTCTGTGGGAACGGTGGAAGGCAATCTTTCCCCCACTTGTTGCCTGGCTAATGATTAAAGAAATCCCTGGGAAAGAGCAGACCTGGCTCTCAATCCCCTGGGGCTGAGGGGTGCCAGCAACCCACTCCCGGAGGCAGTGGTGCCTTAACCAGCATGACGGAGGTGGTGGGACTCCCTTCCAGCTCGTTCACAGGCACCTGCCACAGATGAAGACTCCTCTGGAGGCAGCATCCTCAGCTCAGTGACCCTGCCGAGATGATGACAGACTGTTGGGTACCAAGATGTTGAACCCAGCCATCCCAAACAGGTGCCCTGAGTCCAGCTGCAGCTGACTGCAAGGGACAGCGCCTTGGCAGCTGCTCAAAGGATAGATCTGCAGGAGTAAACATAAGACTTGCTTTGCTTTGCTTTGTGTTGCTTTGCTTTGGAAACTGCTTTTATTAAATGCATGTGTCAGCCTCATATAGAATATTTTGCATGTAGAAGATAGTTATGCAACAGTGAGCTTTGGCCATCCTTCTACCCTAGGGATGGGTAATGCTTGACACAGCATAGCACAGCATGGTTGCTACAAAGCATCCCAGATATCATAAGGAAAAATCAGAATTCAGTAATGAAGAGGTTAAAATGTGGGCAGTGTTTCATGACCTTACCGGCCTGCTCCATAAAGCAGTGAAATCACTGCATTTGATAGTTTAATGTAAGTCTTTTTTTTCCCCTTTTTCCTTCTGAAAAATGAACTGACAGGAAATATAAACAGGCCGTTGCAGAACTACTTTAAAATCACTTTTTATCTTTCATCATATTTTCTAGCAGCTATGTTTTATTATAAACTGTATGAGCAGAGTGGGGAAACAACACAGAACGAGGAGCATGAACCCAAGAAAGACTGATGCAAAGCGCTGTGAGGAGCTGAGGGGACAATGTGACCTTCTCTCCTTTGCCTTCTTCCACACATATGTGCCTTTTCCCTGAGAAAAAGGGCATTCCCTTCCAACTGTGGAAGTCTGACACGTGAACCAGTCTGCAGTACTGCCCCCCTTTTTTCAAAAAAAAAGCACTCAGTGCTTATATTTTGCATATTTATTTATAATGCCATCCTTAATATATTTTCACATCTCTGTGTAGTCCAACACCCCATGAGATAGAAGACTGTCCTATTACGGCTTCACAGCCAAGCTGCCAGCAGTTAGAATATTCCAGGCATGGTGGCGCTTCCAGGCTGAATTAGCCTTCCTTGCATGGAGACATCATGGTTTTCTCTTTCATTTCAGCATTATATCTAATTTTTCCCTTGCCTCACTGAGTGCACAGAATGGCCACGGTCTGTTTAACGAGCAGCTATTCACTATTTTGCCTCATCTTGGTTGTTCAATGCACAGCCCTGCTTGGGTTTGACTGCTTGCTCTTCACTATGGGTTTCGTAGGACATTTGTCATGCCGAAATACATATGTGAGCACACGTGCTCCTGAAATACATATGTGAGCACACGTGCATTAAATGCCTGCATGAGTGCTGTGCTGCAGGCAAGTTTGCAATAGTTTATGCCTATACACAAGCCTCCATCTACAGGTATGAGCTGACCTTTGGGAGGGACAGGAATCCTACAAAATGTGCCTGGATTCCTTAGTATGAGTATATATCCAAGCTAAAGGCCTCACCGTTAGAGCCTATGAGTTTTAGAAGCCGAAACCAGCATGTCCCAGAAACAGGCACCCCCTTTCCTTCTATGAGGAGTAAACACCATCGTGAAGGACAATTTTGATAGGACTGGATGAGTCTTAGACTACATGTCTAGGCATAGGAAGAGGGGAATGTCCTTAGGGACTCATCTTTCATCCAACAGCCAGACCTTACTGCAAGTCAGTGAAGTTGTTCTGCCTACCCCAAAGGGACAGCAAAGCAGCCTTGAACTGTTGCACAAACATATTCCACGTTTTTGCCATTTTATATGGATTGTCATGCAGTACTTTTAATTGGGATACTGCTAAAAATAAAGTGATCATCAAAAGATGGTCTAGCAAAGAAATTCTAGATTCTATAGAAGGTAAATACTAAGATTAGACTTGGGGTGAGGTGAACAAAGACTGAGAAAACCTGTAATAATCAAATAAATGGATTGATATTCATTCCCTTGGGATTTCTGGCTCTCTGATGTAAAGCACTATTTTATGACACAAATGGGAGTGTGTGAGTGTATGTATGTGTATGTATGTGTATGTATGTATACATCTATATAACATATAGAAAAAATATATATATAATATGTAGATGTGTGGGTATTCATTCCTGCTGCAGATCTTCCTGGCAAACCTGTTCCTACAGGGAGCAGGGTAAGCAGATCCATATGTGAGGACTAATACAGGTGTAAGGCAAAGCACTGCTAAGGCTATTCAGCAGGGTTGTCATGGAGATTTGCCAATTATATTTCACTTATTAATGATCGATTCACCAGCTAATCAATTTCCACTTGCTTTTTCCACCTGCTATCTCCATTTACCAGCCAATTCTCTTTCATTGCCTCAGCTTCAGTTGAACCAGGCCTATTTCAGAGAGATTTTTAAAATTCCTCACAGATAAGGCATTTATGTATTTTCTACAGCCATCTTTCATGGCAAGTTAGGAAATATTGTCTATATAGAGTATCTTAAAACTGGTTTTGACAGTTTCAATTGTTTTTATAGTATTTGACCCTATGAACAATTCAAAGAATTACCAAAGAATCAGTTTTAGTAAAGTGAAAATATTTTGCAAGTATTTGCATTTCAAATATGTGATATTAGGATATCTTTATTGACCCATGCACAGACTTAGCCCAGAACTGACTTTCAAATACTTTAAAATTAAGCCTCACATTCTCTATTATTCTGTTATTCTGATTTCTATCACAAAAAATCCACTCTGATCAGTGAGGGAAATCACTGACTCCACAGTTTAACTCCTCCTTCGGCCTTCTAATTGTACATATGTGGGATTGGCCAAATATATAAAAAACATAATGGCTCAAAAAACATAATGTGAATATTTTGACCTCTGGGAATGTTACGTATATATCAATATATTTTAATATTAATTAATGCACATATATTTAAGACACTGATATCCTGTCTTGTAAGCAACAGTCCAGTGTACAAGAAAGCAGAGATAAAACTACTGGCCCTAGAAACTTAAGTATTTGTGTTTAGCGGTTAGTTGAAGGTGCCTTGAAAAATGTGATCCTTAAAGACTGAGTGTCTTCATTCTGTGTGAATGTGATTTCCTGGCAGAAGTGATAGTCCTGCAACAGATTATGGAATGTGTTGCTCATAGTTTTCTTTAACATTGACACATACTAACCCATCAGTGAGGCAGCCTGGAGCTCATACATCATGGATCTAGCTGAAGCTGGAAAACAGATGCTCCTCAGCCACAGAGCTGCCTTCTGGTAGGTAGAATTTTCTGTTTTCATTACCAATTGCTCTGACCAGAAAAATTATCTTAGCAGTTGTTAGGATTGCAGCAGTCGGTGCAATCACACATGAACCAGCCTGTGCAAAGAGTGGAAACAGCTGCTGTCTCTGCATCTGAAGCCCACTGAACTCACGGGAAAGTCTTTGCTGGGTTTATGGCTTTGCTATGGGCACTGAATCATTTCCTTTCTCTCTGAAGGCAGAATTTATTTTCTTTCAGAACACAAAGATAATGCAGAGATATGCAGAGTTTGTTGCTTCACTCTAGTCCTTTGAGCTTCAGCAATGGCTCCATTGTAAGACTAATTTCTGCTTGCAGGGGGAGAGCCTCACCTTGCAGGCTCCACATGTCCTTCCCTTCCCTCAATCCCCACTCATGGGAGCATAAAAATAACGATGCCACCCACCCAAAGTGCTCTTACCCCAGTCCGCTTTCAGTAACATCCATTCATGCATTTCAGGAACATGCAAGTGGGAGAGCAGTGACTAGACGCTCAGCGCGGGGGCCTGCGCTGCTCCATCCAGGGCCATCCCAAAGCTCTGGCGCGAAGGCTCAAGGCCCAGGGCTGGTTTTTTGGGGTGAACCTCCTCCTCAAAGAGGCTTTCAGTGGCTGCGAGGACTCCCACCTATGGCTGTGTGCTAGGGAGGAAATGCAGTGCAAGTCTCTCAAAATGTGCACGTGCTTCAGTGGAAAGCTCAGAAGGAGCTTGAGGGGCAGGGAATCTGGAGAGCGGTACCGCTGGAGTATCTGAGTATATCTGAGTGAGAAAAGAGCGCTGGATAATATACAAGGAAAATATTTACCTAGGACAACTTTAATTTTGCAGAGCAATGAACACAACATAAAAAGAAAGGGGGAAGGGAAATCCTTTTGATTGAATGAAGACTTTGACAGATAGATACACAAAGTTTAGCAAAGCCGGTTGTAAAGACCCAGGTTAAGATCAAAACTATCTGTGGATTTGAGAGAGACTTGTGCTACCCGAGAGGCTGGGCTGGCCTGGGGCTGTAACTCAGGAGTGCAGAAGTTTCCTCACACAGTTCTGCCAGAAGACCCAATTTTGGAGCAGCGTGGGCAAACTTAGATGAAAAAGTAATAATAACGGTTTCTTGCTTGGCCACCAAGACCAACTAATAACAGTGCATTCCTTTCAGCTTAAAGCTCTATTTTGGGACAAAACCTGCCATAGAAAAGGAAAAGTAGTATGTTGAGGTTCTTTTTGTGATTTAAATCTATATTTACTGGGCATCAAAGAGACAAATTATTATTTTTAGGGTCAGCATAATATTTGTATTCCTAAAGTCTCCAGAGTAAAAAAAAAAAAAGGAGCATAGATGAGGTCAATGTCTATAGCCCTGCATTAGCAATCCATAAGGTGGTATGGACAATATTGTATTGTTGGACGCTTCCTCCAACACTGTCCCCATAGGCTTTGTATCCTCACCTCAGTTTCACGTTGATGACACCACTTCTATACTTCACAAAACAGTGCGTATTATTCCACATACCTTGAACTGAGAACAAACAAAAATAACACAACAAATTATCTCGTAAACCAGGAGAACTACCTCGGACCCAAATGAGACCAAGGCCAAGATAGCCAGTGTGAATATGGATAGCTGGGACACAGGTCTAGACCATTCTCTAGATCCACTTTATTTAGAATTAATACATAGCCTGACCTGAGGC
>JAVCKT010033470.1:0-32748 GCA_032273925.1 Rhynchotus rufescens
CACCCCTAGCTTAAGCACAGGGCTTTGGCTTATTGTTTCTTAATGTCTTAAAGTTGAAAAGGTTATGGTTTCTTGAGTCCTATATTGGTATGTTCTGCACATACATATGCTTTAAGGAAAACTAATTGAATACTGGCAAGTCAGATTGCCATTGGTATCCTGACTCTGGCAAACAAAACAACACACACAAACCAAACATCAAAGAAAAGTCCAGAGCTTTGGGGAAAACACTATTTCAAACTTCCGACCTCTTGAGCAATTTCAGAGTCAACAGTCAGATGTGAATACTGAAGAGCTACAAGAGTCTAAAATTGTTTAGGATCTTATCAGTAATTATTGCAAGTAAACCAATGATTGCCATCGAAATCCTGGTGCTCTTGTAACACAGATATGACATTTTTCACAGTCACCTGAAAGCCTCTGTTTTCCTCACTTGTATGCCTAAAAGCCAATAAACAAGAGAAGATAAAGCGAGCTTCTATGACTTACTGAACTGTTCTTTATAGCAATGTAACCCAAATGGATGTTTAATCTGAAAGCTACTGAAAATATCAAAAGCAGAAAACATTTCTGCCAACATCTGTTTTTCTGTGTGTTCCCATTTACCCTGTCTCCCACACTTCAAAATACCTTCTGTGTCCTACAAATCTTTCAAATTACATATGGACACACACAGGATGAAATCCAACAGGCAGTCCATGCTCCTTGCTGTTAGACCATTCCTACAAGTACATCAGCACGTCTAGCACAGTAAAGGCAAGCTTTGCAGCTGCAAAAGATTAGTAGGTATTAAATGGTTGTGCTACTAGCTTTGTATATGGTATTACCTTCCATAAAAACCACCTGACTTCCTCAGAGACTTCTCAGTAAGAAGTCTAACCTCAATACCAAGTACTGAGCTCAATCCATCTTCATCTGGTGATATGGTTGAACTGGGAGAGAGCCCCCGTCCCACTAAAGTTGATATTTTCTATTACAAATTTCTCTATTAAGATATGAATTCTTTCCTGAATCATATGAAAAGATGTAAAAGCAATAAGCTAAGTTTCTCTGCAATATATCTGCTCGTAGGAATAGCCTGCAGTGATATTCTCTGCAGTTAACAAGGAATAATCCCTCATATCATTTTCATTATCAATATTTAGATATAAAAAGATTGTGTACCAATTTCCAAAAGTCATTTATTGCTAAAAAGAAGAAACTTTAGTTCTGCAGAAGTCCCAGTGTCTGTAGATAAGAACAGAACTGAGAATATCTGTATTTGCCTCTTGTTCTTAATCCCTTTGCATACAGAGCAAGAATAATATGCTTTCTCCCATAACTAATTTATCTGTGTTCTTTTATCCATGCAATGAATTCCCTTTTAAATACATCTGAGTTTTGCACCCAGGGACATTTCTGAGATGGCAAATTAAGCATTTGTAGATTTTTTTGTGAATTAGAAAAATGGGGTTTCATTAATCGATATATGTCATACTGCTCGTTCTGATCAACGGATGATTGGGGAAAAAATGCTTTAAAACGCTGTCCTTGCACTGATAAAGCATTGAAGTATTCTTCCAATGAAATACAAAGAAGAGATGTTTAGTATAAAATATGGATATCAGTGCCAAGATAACCTTGGTATTTAATTTGTCATAATATTTCTACTGCTAAAAAATTCAGCAGCTTTTATCTTACTGCATAATTGCAACTTTTCAAACAAGAGATAAGGTACTCATTTTCTAGATTTTTGCCACGTTTACCCTCTTCATGGCCTTCTTTTCCCTATGAATTTTAGTCTCTTTGGTGCAGGTTTATTTAATTCAGCAATAAATGTGATTTAATTTAAAGAATGAGAGCGCCTCCTCAGTGGAACCTGAGGTCATCTATTCTACAGGGGAGAAATGTAAATTTAATACAAGTCTAACACACAACCATCGGCAACTGAAAAAACTTCATATCTTACAATAAGATGCACTTTTTTTTGAAGTATAAGAAAAACATACCAAGTAAAGTCTAATGCACTATTCAAACTCCTTAAAATAATGCCTGCACACAGCTAAGATGGAAAACATTGTTAAGATAAGCACAGCTGGAATATTCCTTAAATTCTTCAACTGGCTTCTGTGCAACATAATCCCCCTAAAAACCCCAGGGTGGAGTGCTCTCTCACAAAACCCAGAAAATGAGTTATCAAAAATCGAGCCATAAAATTCTAGACTCAATGCATGTGATGGCAGAAGTCCAGCAGATTTCAGAAGTAGGACAGAATTGTTTGCTTGCACTTTTCAACATTTTCCTTTAATATTGGGATGGAGTGAATGAAAACATGCCTCTAACTCTACACTAACTTCACGGAACCTGGAAAAGAACCTGCAAATAGGTACCTAACTATAGGGAACACAAATTAGAGGAGAGGTATAGACCCTTGCCTTCCTGTGTCTTCTGGAGTTGTTCCAAAAGATCTAATTCCCCTATGATGTTTCATTTAAAGAGACCACCAGTGCTCTCCTAAACTTCAATAACCAAGTTAAGCTCTGCTGCTCTCAATTCCCCAATTCCTCCATTTTGTGAACAAGATAAAAGGTATAGATAAAACAAGTGGAAAATAATTTGGACTGCGTGCTATGTGGTAGAGACTGGTGTGTCAGCAACCCAATGGAGACGCGATCATCCTGCATTTTTATTATCATCTCGTTCAGCTCAAGTTCCTTTTGAAATCTAAGGACAGGTAGAGAGCATCTCCATCCCTTACATGTTAATCACTCCCATCGAGAAGTTAATGCTACTGGACATCTTCATATTCATCAAGAGAAAATCCTCTCCATTTTTATTTCTGACAGAAATAACACAGTTAACGTTCTTAAGAAATTTCCATCACAGAAGTTCCTTAAGAGAAAGTGCCTGTCTTTAAGAAGAAAAGGGAAGAGGCTGGGAAAGCCATGATGAGTCAGAGACTTACAGACTAGTCAGTTTAGCTTCCGTCCTAGGCTAATTTGTAGAACAAATGCATCAAAATGACAGCTTGCAAACACTTGGAAGATAACCGTGAGTTGAGTAATAGCCAGCATGGGTTGCCAAGAACAAAATTCCTCAAATCAATGTAATTTCCTTCTCCATGAGTCTCATAGATAAGGGAGAAGTGGGAGATGGCATATCCTAAATGGAGCCAATCTCTTGACACCATCTAGCATGATGGTCTTGAGCAAGCTAACAAAACATGAGCTACATGAAAGCACTGCAAGAAAGCTGGTGAGTAACCATCAGGCACATTTACTTACACCCTGATAAATATGACCTGGCTTAAATTAGACTAAGAATGATCCAGGTTTGACAGAACAAATACTCCAAGCAGAAAGGACAATGAAATGCTTGTGAACTGCTCAGCAAAGCCATCAAAACTTCATTTTCACGGAACATGACAATGAACAGACAAGCCTCTGCAGTACTATTTGTTTCCAGGACTACAAAACAATTGCCAAAATTGCCAATCCTAAAAAAAAATAGTTAACACGCTTCGCAAAGTGATATTCCCTTCACAGAAATTTCACATGCACAAACTCAATGACTGCACTCTTTTCTACACACATTCATTCCATGTATCTTCTTTTCATCATTCTCATTTGATTGCTTGCCTAGCCCAAGTTGTTCAATCCAGTTTCTTACTCCTTTTTCATATCTGTAGAAGAAATCAAAGGGAGTCTGAAAAAAACGAATTGCAGTACAAGTTGAATCCCACAAAGGACTATAAATTGCCAGCACCTTTCAAAGTTATGGACATGAACTTCATGATAAGATGAAAATATGTATAATGCACCCCTTTTCTAAAAAACCATATTACGCACAGAGAAATCAAGAGCATTTGCCACTTGCAAGGTATATTAATTGACAGAATTTCTGAATTCAACACTGCTGTTCATCCTCAGCAGCTACAGTAATCTCAGAAAACAAGCAAACACACTGAGAATGTTTACGTTGCATCAGAACACGGCAAAAAAGACAATTTAGTCTCAACCGCAGCAATTGGACATACAGATTATAGAAAACTCTCCTCAACAAATGTAAAAAATACTGGAAGACTCTTTTCAAATAATAAAAAAGCCAGGCTAGTATAAGCCTACTGCTACTACTGGAAGCACTACAACAAAAACATCACATCATAATTGCCAGAGGAGAGCGGGGGAAAAAAAAAAAGAAGGTATCCCCAGCACTGCACTATTCTGGTACAAGATCTGTGTGTAACTTTCCAACTACTACACTACACAATCACTCATCATCCACCTGAAAAACGCACTAGGTCCACTTGGTTCAGAGGTACTGACACCTACATGGAAATACGCCGCATCTCTCATACACAACTTAGTCTGCAGGTAATTTGTCACTGTTTTGGGTTAGTGGTTTCACTCAGATTGAGCTAGAGGAAAAAAGTCTTCTGAGGGAAAGAGAACATTCTAGTAATTATTTGTGAAGTGTCACACAAAACTGGGATTCAATTTTAGGAAGAAAATGAAATAAAAATCAGGAGTTGCCGTTCTGATCTAGATATGCTTAAACATACATACAGTTCTGTTAACACTAGCCCAACGGCTCTAGAAGAAAAGTCTGTATTTCAATACATATATTGGAATACATTCTGTAGTTTTATGAAGAAGTTTTTTCCCTGATAACGTTTTGTTTCTGGACAAAGAATTTGCCTAGAGAACTGATCAAAGGCACGATATCTATTGGACAAGATGAAACTGCATTTCTCTTTTTCTGATATATTATTAAAAAGTCACTGTACCACATATTTGATGCTTCCACTGAAGAACATACAGCGTGTAACTTATGAACCAGCAATTGTTGTTGAGGGGTTTCTCCTCCTTTTAGAATCATGAGCAGTTTTGGAAGGTCTTCACTAGCTCCCTTTTTGTGAAACGGGCCTAGCTTTGAAGCAACTAGCTCTGAAATGAGGCAAACTGCGTATCCTTTGAAGTGCCAGCTTATTCAAAGCAGAAGCTGAGAAAAGAGAATCAGCCCTATTACAGTTACTTGATCATGCCATGTCCTTTCAGTCTCATAGGGATGACCGCAGATAATCGCAAGATGAAATTACGAATCTTCTTCCACTCCTATGCGGAGAGAGAAATCTAGGGAAGTACAAGGAATTACTCAAGCTTCTCGACATGCAGAATCAGAGCTCTAACAATCCCCTAGCTCACAGGGACTGAAGGTAGGAATGCAGAAAGAATTTTTAAATCTTCACAAACTATGCAAATTTCTGCTTTTCAAGATACATGGCATGGTAAGACACCTGATCAGTCTAAGGAGACCAGATTCTTTTTCTATTAGGAAAAGACAATTAGCCCAGGAGACTAGCAGTACCACCTACTTGATTTGCTAGAGCAGCCAGACCTCCCAAATTTACTTAAATCCCATTACTTAAATTTTAAAAATAAATATCTCAATTGTAGGGCTGTGTGCAAACAATTTGTTTCTCTACAGGACCTGTCTAGAGGAATATAGTAGAAAGGAAATTCCCTTCTGTAACAGAAAAGAGGGTAATTTTTCAAAGATGGTGAAAATCTTTGAGGTCTCTATGTGTTTAACCAGGCTGTTCTCAAGGTTTTAATCAGTTGGAGTCATTCAATTCCAAGTGCATCACATGGACTAAAAGGGCATCAATTGCTTTCCCCTAAAATGTAATTTAAGTTTTAGCTGAATGTTTTCAGTCAGCAACTTACTTATTCCAGAAGCAAGGTTATGGAAACAATCCATGAGTCTGCACTGGCCATAATGCAGGATCAGACAAATGGGCCAACTCTTTTTCCTGCCTCTTCCAAGGTGCTTTAGCAAAGAGTATTCCTTGGTAATGCTACTGTTTGTCAAGAAAGGGAATTTTGAGAGAGATGCAGTTCCTGTTCCTATTTCAACAGGAGCGACTCATCAGCAGCTGCCCTTTGGAAACCTGAGGTTTAGGAAAAGGATGAGATCTCGGTGCAAACTTGTGCAGCTTTTCACAGCTGTACTCATTAAGAGAGAAAGAGAGCACTGATTTGTGTGACATCACAAATTTTCAGGTTTGAAGAGAAGTGCTTCAGAGAATTCTATGACAGCAGTGCTGGTAATAGAACCACGGTCTGGTCTGATAAGATCAAAACACCAGATTTAGTAGCTCTTCTTTTTTTCTTTCCAGGTTGATACTTAAGGCAAGGGAAACGATTCCTTTATAGGCTGCTGAGAACATCGCTCTGAACCTCCCTCTTGTGATCCAACCCATCTGACGTCCTTAGAAGAATTCAATGCACACTGCAATGCACTGACCAGTGCTGACAAAGACTCAGCACCTCCTGCAAGGCCACCAAAATTGGCCTCCAACGACAGACATGGTACTGGCACACTCTTACAAACTTACAGTCTGTACTTCTTACAGACCTAGTCTGAATGCCAGTGTTTTGAGGCACATATTCTGTTCCTCGAGGAAAAGAGTAAAAGAAAAAAAGATATTTTACTCTCCCCTTGCCTAAAGTAGCTAGCATCCTAAGAGCACAGCACCTTTTACAACTAACTTGGAACGAGCAGACCTTCTGAATGATGTCCTTATGGATACCCTATAGGGACATCCCTGTCTTGGTGTAAAAGAATACTTAGCTGCAGATTTATCATTAACAAAACAAAAGGGTGATCTGAAAGGGAATAATGGGGAGTCCAGGTGCAAACTGCCTGAGCAGCAGAACAAAGGCTGTCCCAGGTACATGGCAAAAAATTGTCAAGCAAGTTAAAGCAATGGAAAAAAAAGGTCATCGTATATGTAGCGACGGTTCATTCACTATGACTAAAAAGTCATTGTTGTAGATGCCAACAGATTAAAATATCTAGATATTTGGACAGCCAGCAGAGACATTCTTTAACAAATCCAAAGATTTTAGCAGTATTTCAGCAACATAGAGCACTTGCAGAACATACACCTCAAACCTGGGTCCTATATCATTGTGAATCCTTACTGGTATGGGGACCTGGAATGGACACCTGCAGAGGCAGGAATGTAGGAATTCCCATATACTGGAATCATTAGAGCTTCTGTTTTCTCAAGCTTATGATAAACAAATCCTCCTGATGGACTAAATCTCTCTTGCAACATCCTCTCTAAAGAAAAGAAACTTAATTTCCCGTGGCTTCTGATGCCAGTGGTGATGCTGCACTTTAAAAGAACAACATCTTCCTGGGAAGGCAACACAAAACTGCTGAGCACACTGTTCCTCTCCATTTTCTCTCCAGAAAGCCTGAATCTCCAAGGAAAAAAATAATTTCATATTTCATGTACAGAATACTTGGAGATGTTCCCGAGAAAAGACAGCTAAGAGTTCATCCAATTTGTTTTTATTTTTGATAAATGATTTGAATAAGCACTTTGGCCAAGGAATAATTGGAAAGTGCAATTACAGATTTAGAATAGAACCATCTATTTTTTTTTTCTTTCTCCTAAATCTGCAAGATGTAGGTCTACCTATACGCCAGTTTAAGAAGTTTACGCCAGTATACGCCCATTTAATCATCCTTGAAGTATTGATATTAGAACATACAGGAAGTTTTACTGTAAAAGCATTTAAGGTAAAACCAAAACAAAACACAAACAGAAAAGACACCCCCAGAAAAGCTCCTTCTGCTTCTACTCCAAATAAGCTGATCCTGCAGCTGACATGAGCAAAAACTTGCTGCTCTCACTTGAAATGCCAGTTATGAAAGCAGGAGGCTACACCCACACAACCCAACACACACATGGCTTCCACTGTATAATGATAGCTCTATATATTGCCCCTGAGAGAATGTTATTCACACATGGTGCTCTCAGTTCAAGCTCCTGAAATCTTTTTCTGTGATTCTACTCTAATTGGTACACCCTGGGAGAGATGCATTTCACTGTCCTAAAATAAGCCTCAGATCACACACTGTTTACACGTCTCTAGCAGAGGAAACGTTACGCAGCACTATGACTGCCTCAGTGCTTTGAGGAAATCTGAGCAAGTAAATTCATGGGTGTTACATGAGGCTTCCTGCAGATAGTAATACTTGAGAGATCTTGGAATTACTGCCATTTTCAGAAATATTAGGATATTCTAAAGAACACAACATTTTTCTAACAGTTCCTATAGAAGTCAAAAGATATGTTCAAATGAAAGCCAACTTTGGTCTGAAAATACTGCGGGATATTCCATTTGTGAATCTCAACAAGTTATTCTGGCCAAGCCAGTTTATCAAGTTAGTTTGCCCTAAGTATTTTAAGGTCTTCACGTACTTCTCCTAAATCATTTAAGGAATGGTGCATTCACCACTTCTCTTGAGAAACTGTCCTGTGCAAAACGATATTGGTAGTTACCTTCTTCATGCAATAAATACTAGATTAAGAGATGCAGGATAAAGACTGTAATGAGTACATGAAATAATACCTTCTTGTAATGTTTTCTTAGTTTCATCAGTACAACAGAGAAATACATTATTATGTTCAATATCTGCATCTTCCATCTCAGTAAACCTTTTATTTTTTAGAAGGGAAAAAATTCCATGCTCATAAACATCCCAATCACTGAGAACCATTTAAGCAGCAGAAAAGGAATCCAGCTTTTGACAATTTTTAGGATAACTAAACACCCAGGAGAAAACAGTGAATGCGTTTTGTCCACGCTCAATTTGCCACTTCCTGGTCCTCCTCCTACCTCTCTCAGTTTCTCCTTGCTCAAGCTCTGGCTCCATAGGGAGACGTAAGCGTCATTATGCAGCAACTCAACTGGCTCCTGCACGGAGCAGGCAGGGAGGGTAATTCCAGTGAACCAGCCCATCCATGTGCTCCGTCCCCTGCTCACAGCACACAGCACGAGCCAGGGCAGCGCGTTGACACCGCAGGCAGACGCGCTACAAGAGTTATTTGTGCTCTACAAACCAAGGGGGACAATCCACTGGCGACAGAGGCGCTTGCTGCAGAGGAGAGCAACCAACACTGGGGATCTGAGCAGAAGATGAGCACAGGACACACCAGACTGCTTCAGAAAGACCCCCCCAAAAGTGCTTTTCTCCAAGCACCAGTCCCCTCAAATGCAGCAGCAAAACAAGAGACACGTGAGGGAGAAACCTTTTGGCGACAGCAGGTCCCCGCGAGCTGAAAGCGGTGCCTGTCGGCACAAAGCGTTAGCCCGGGATCCCAGCAGGAAAGCCGCCGAGCTTGCAGCCTGAGATGCTGCTGGCTTTGTAAACAACATGATAGTTTCTCTGCCACATGGGCTTTTGCAAGTACTTGCAGCTCTAATATAAACAAATACTCTAAAAAGAATAAAGAGCGGGTCAATGTAAACACTAAAAGCTCATCTTTTTGTCTCTTAAATAATTAAACCTTATCTTATTGAATAACCAAGTTGTTTAAAGATATAGGGGAAACCTTCCTGCCAGCACAAGCAACTGCTTTTGCCTGAAGTGACATATTCACAGCAGTGGGTTTTATTATTTATTCGTAAAATTTGTTTTGTCATTTTTTGCAAGTAAGTTATTTTTAGGTGCTAGATAACAAGGGAAAGAAAAAATATATGAAAGGCTTCACATGAAAATGACAAGTGACTCATCAATTTGAGACCACTCTCATAACAAGAAGAGTCAATAAGTTATGGATTGGCCGATGCTGCCTCCCCTTAGCAATAAAAACACTCAGAGAGGTGTATTTAAGTTAAATGTAAAACTGGCAACACTAGTAGGATTTATGTGGCTTACACATTTCAGACAGGAATTGTCTGGCAGGAGAGAAACCACTATTTCCTCAAAGGTGACACAGTGATGCCATTGTAAATCACCAAAGGAGGAAAGATAAAGGCTCGTGATATTTGTAGAACACTGCATTTAACTCACAGAAATGATCAGGCAAGGAACTGCCAATGCCCAGGCAGTTTCGGCTGTGCATTTCAAGCAGGAGATTCATCACTACCTCTGCTGAATCCCCATATTGACAGGGACGAGGCAGGAACCGTAGGGTAAAAAAAAAAACAAGACTAATTTTCTGTTCGAGGCCTTATTTCTTTATCACAGTTTTTCACACCTTCTCATCACCCTCTAGCTATTATATTGTCTCCTGAAAAAGGACTACTGATGGATCCTCTATCCAAGCTTTTAATAAAAAGTAACACCACAGACTGAAAAATAATTCTTTAGAAAAAAAAAGAATAACATTCAACTTCCTTGTTGTATCTTCTTCAGCCCTTTTTCAATCACACGTTAGGCTGCCGATTCTTATATTGTTTTCATTTAGTTCTAAGATCTTGCAAAAGCTTCAAGAATAGAGAAGGTCACCTATCTCCAGAACAGAGCATTTTGTCACAGAAGACACACTGGTGCTTTAATATAGGCTGGCAAGATCTTTTTCATGAGTTTGGTCTCAAAGTCATGCTCAGGATGTGCTGGAAGCCTATTTGATGATGAAACCATCCTTCCGAAGGAGGATTCCTGCTGACAGAATTGTGAAGGACTCAGAATGCTGCAATCAGCATCTTCTCAAAAATTTTTGGACAAACTTGATAACAATAATCTTCTGTCTATAAACTCTGAATAACAAAGCTATTTGTGAGGGCTACTGCTGGAATTTCGTGTCCTTCACAATTTCCGCAGAAATGAATCAAGTTAATGAGGGAGGAAGAAAATTCGAAAAATTTATTTTCTTCTGTGTTCCGTGTACTGGGAAAATTTGGAGCAAGGATAGTCTGCATGGAACTGAAGGTATTTACAAGCCTCTTCAAGTTTTTAGAGAAAGTCTCAAGTCAGATACAAACTGCTGTGGAATCCCTAGAGTTCAAGATAGGTTTTATTCTCTCCACAAGTACATTTGATAGAGCATTCAGTAACCTGCGAAATGCAATGAACTGTGAGGAATAAGTCAAAGAAAGTTCTTATCTGGATTTATATAAGAATCAAAGTTGGGGGAAGCGCTCATATTTTTCTTTTCATCTTGAAATCCCTGGCTCGGTGCAGTTCTGTAATATTAGGAATTTTACAGACTCCAACCTTGTAATAGCCTTTGACTCCTCTGCTAGAATATCCAAAAGACAGATTATGTAGATCACAGAAACCTAGAGTACCACTCGAGGGTATTGGCCATGAAAATTTGATATTGAAATGAAAGATTATTTCTTCCTTATATAGACCAGCTCCTCGCTATCCTAGTTTTGCATCTAAATCTACCAAAACATTCCTTCTCAGCGTCTTAAGCATTACAGTTAACATTACAGATATGTCACAGGCTTTTGTGACCTCAATCTAAATGGAACCTCTATAATATTCAGTGTGATTATTACTAAGGTTTGCTTTTAATCTAGTGATTCTTCAGCTGGATCCAGGCTGATTTGGATTTGAACAGAAACATAAAAACACTTGAGATAGGCTCTCAGTCATGCTGCCTTTATAAGTGCGGGAGACGTCTCTCCCCCTCCTCATCCTCACTGATGCCTCTGCCTCCATCACTTAAACCTGGGTCATCTAGTCACACATGCCTCTAAATTCTCTATGAATCAATGGGGTTTCTAACACTTTGAGAAGGTGTTGTGACTACTTAACACATAAAACTGTACAGAATGTAGTATTTCACTACTGAGATCTTCATCAGCACAATATACTTACAGAACAATAATGGTCTTTGTGATATAGGGGGCAGAAATTTATAAGCAAATTTCACACAGATATAACAATAAGACCAAATTGTCCAATAACTTAGGCAATTATTTCAGTAAAAATACTTTTCATGAACTCTAGTTTGTGAATCATTTTTTTCATCCCTTGATTTTTTTTCACTATTTTTTCTATTTTCACTATTTTTTTCACTAACACATGTTCAGTGCTACTAAAGGGCCTCTTTTTGTGCATTTTTGCACAAAAATATATATGTAAGGGGCATATATATATATGCATATTTGCAAGGAGTCTCTATTTTGTGCATTCAAATGCCCACAGTTCTGACAGATTCTTTTCTCAGTAAGTGTAAGCTCATTTCAGGCACAGGAGTTTACATCTAAAGGATGTAAACCCCTCTGTGCTAAGGTGATTAGGGAAACACCACAGGAACACACATGCATTACACTTGCTGAGATGGAGCCTAGGTGTGAATTACTACAGCAAGCCCCAGGTTTTAGATGCCAAAAGAAATAAAGAATAGAAACCCACATGCATAAACTACATCTAAAGGGAGTCTCATTGGTGTTGTAGAGATACTTAAGCAGCAACTATTAACAGACAAATGACACAGCACAATGCACAAGGCGTAATATAGCAAGATAACGCTGCAGGTTGGGTTAGTATCTGGAAAGATCAGGCTGCCTTTCTGCTCCCCTACCCTATTACCAACCAAGATATGTCCAGTTGAGACTTGGAAATGCAAAATCTTTCACCTGCTTTTCAATCAAAATCATTTTTTTGAAGGACTAAGAACATTTTTTTTTTCTAGTTCCTTATTAACAACGTCTTTGCAATATAAAATAATAATAATAAAATAAAATAAATAAAATAATATAAATAAAATAATTTAGAAGGTTGTGGCATCCGCGACCACCCACCAGTCATTTGTAGCTACGTCTCCTCTGCTTTGAGAGTTCCAACCATCCATGGACTAACTTGAATCTCATGGCAGTAATGAGACAAATATGAATTAGCTTCATGCTTCTGAAACTGTATTGCCCTGGGTGAATCCTTGACATTTACTATTTGCAATCTGCCCTTATGTAAGATGCAGTTTAAAGAGCAACTAAAACACATGGATGTGTTGGCAATGGTTATGTCAACTTTATGTTGGCTCATCTCAATAAATTAAAATATTGCCTTTTCCCTGATCATTCCAGGAATAAAATTACTACATATAAAAGAGGATGTCATAACTGATAACATCATGTTCCATAAGACTTCAAAACCATCTATTGTCATTTTTTTTTTTATTAGGTCTGCCAAAAAAACCTCCAAAATCTGTTTCCATTGAATTTCATTTTTGTCATTATCAGTCCACAACTATTGATCCAGGCGGGACATACTCGAATTTCTTCAAGTTCTTCAAAACAAGGGCTATTTGCCTCAGGACAGGGGCATTCCTCGGATCTTGGGCTGTTCAGATGTTGTGTAGAATTCCTTCTGAAAGCAGTTTCGGAAGGATCTGCCGAGAGGCTGATCAAAGCACCGCGGTTGAGCTGCACAACAGCAACATGCTAAATCATACTTTAGCAAAATTTAGCTTTATCATTCTAAATTTTGTATAGAGACGTTAATCTCTCTACATTCTTGTAATAGGCCAAGGGGGACAAGAGGCTTCACCAGGGTACCTGAACACAAGGCTGCCTAGGATCACTTCCCAGAGAGCATTTGTGAGAACTGCAGACGATCCCTGCCTAACAAGACATGCAGCTACCCTTTCACATGCTCCATGGGTGCTGCACCTTCTGCTCAGCCTTCCTCATGGTGCTCAGCCTTCAGCATGATTCATTCCACTTTATTTAAGGGGTTCCTTCCTTGGGAGAACTGTGGCCTCACCGACTGCACGCTCTCCATTGGGCATAACACACCACAAGCTAAATCCTGCTCTAAAAGGCATCTTTTAGAAGATGCCTGAGCGAAGAACCATGATGCACTACCTCCCATTTCCCTAAATGGGAGACGGGTATCTATTTGCAGTGATTCCAAAGAAATCTTTACAGTCTATTGGGTAAATAACCCTTATTTTGAAAATCCCTATATTATAATAAGTACTTAAAAAAATCTGAATACATATTTTGTCTGATAGACAGTAATGGATCCTGAGAAAATAATAGGTGTCTTGTAAAGTCTCTTTATATATAATTATGTGATGACTAGAGATGCATATTTTGTGTGAACTGATGTTAAAATCAAAATGCATACACATATCTACAGTTACATACTAGAACTACATAGGTACTAGAATAGTTAGTCACACATTTCTAGAAATACCCCACTTTCCAAACAAAGAGCATAGTTCAGTAATGACTGCAAAATACTACACAGTATAAAAAAGCAATTTATAGAGCTTAGATCAACAGCAGGACTAGCACTGCCATCAGATATTAAGGCACACACACTATGCAGAGGAGCTGACAAAACAGAAGAAACACTGATGTCAAATCACAAAAGCCAAAAGAAAATGCCAAAAGAAATAGAAGAGGTCAAGCACAGTTTAACGCAAATACCCCACAGTTAAGACTGTAAATCATTTAAGTAAATCATTTGTTTCCACTGCTTCCTATATTGCTTTTCAGAAATCTTTTAGACATTCCCATTAAAATCATGATCTTTGAAGGGTTTATAAATTCAGCCTGTTTCTTTCTTTTCCACATTTGCATGAGGTTGAAACCTGACATTCAAGCTCTCAGGGCAAACTCACTCCTCAATATCTTCTGAAAAGCACACAGATACTTTTTGGTTCTTGTTAGATATTCCACAGCATAAAAATGAGAGTCAAAGTTATGTCATTCTGTTCAAAACAAAAATACTCCAAGTGGAAGATATAAGCACCTGTGCAGGCTTTAAGCCACAGGAAAAATCTAAAGAATATAAAAGTAGGTGGCAATATACATCAGCAATATAAAAATTCTTTGGTGGATATGTTTAACACAATATACCGAAGACCACATGGCCAAGTCCACATGTCTTCACTATTTGCTTTGTTATACTTCTATTACTACAACCTAACTTTTTAGTACTTAATTATATTATCAGAGTCTTAATACCGGAAGCAATTTTATGACATTGTCCTTGATTTCTCCATGCTTTCCAGAGACATCCATGATAAAGACCTCATGTTTCACACAGTTTTATAGAGCTGCAGGGATAATCTGTTGCAGAATAGCTTTTACACTGTCCATGAGAAACACCTTTTCATTATTATTTACTTTGGGAGAAAGAAAAAGACTAGAAAATAGACCCTGTCCAGCAGCTGGCAAGAAATAAACATGAAAAGTACTACTGGCTCAAGCTCTGAGTATCATTTTTGCTGAAAAACAAACATTAAAATGTAAGAATTCACTCCTCATGAGTTAACTTGCAGTCCTTCAAACTTGAAAGGATACACTCCTAGAAGCTTAAGTTAAGCAGTTCTTGGATTTGACACCTTTTTAGAGGTAAAGTTGAGTCTAGTGAAGAGCTGTATTTTATTCTAAAAGAAAAGCTGATAATCAGCTAAGGGGCAGAATTCTTAAAGATATTGCTCAAGTAAAGGTGTTCTATTAGACAACAACAAGGTACCTAAAGAATGCAACTTTTTGGTAATCTCATCTCTCAAATTGGGAAGCTGAACGGCCGAGTCAGTGCTTTTCATTTCTAAGCTTGAGTCTTAGCCAGGTTACAGACAGATTGCTAACAAGAAAGATCTTTAGTTTTGTTTTTTAATGGTTCACTGGCTCACAGGAAAAGCAAGTGCAAAAGAAAATGAGTTTTGCCTAGAATTCAAGCTCTTATTCATTTTTCCCCACAGAGTAAAATATTTATGTTTTTGGTCCTGCTCCATCAGAAATAGAATTGTTTCATTCTTTAGCAACAGAAAACATTCTATTTCTGTGGATGAAATAACGGAATATACTCACTATACACACACGCAAGAAAACCCTACAATGGAAACAGCCCAGGACAACGAGGCAGAAAGCCCTCAACGTGGCATCAGCCTAAGACGGAACACTACCCGTTAAACGTAGATGTGAAGCTCAAGCCGCCCAGGAAAGCGCGGACGCTCTGTCACCTGCCCTGTTCCACAGCCTTTTCATCAGGAGCGGCACCGCACATTCCACACCCGTTCAACTCAAGTAGGAAATTGATATTAAAATCTTTTAAGTGTATTTTTTTCTAATCTACTCCTTATTTCATTGTTTCAAAATTCCTTCTTCCTATTTTCCATCACAACACCATAAATCTCTGACCTTAGTCTAACTTAATAGGATATTTTCCCTGACAAATTCATGCTCCTGATACCAGTTTCTCTTGTGATTTTACATAATAAGGGTTTTTTTTTTTTTTTTTTTTTTTTTTTTTTTTTTTTTTTTTTTGAGTGTCCTGAAATAGGCATTCCTTGGAACAATACCAATTGGAAACAAGACACTGAGATCCTTTGGAAGAGTTGGGGAATCTGTTTACTAAACGTGCCATTTATTTAAGACAACCTAACTTGAGGCACATAAAGCCATATAACCTCCAACATGACTCGCTTGCAATGCCATTAAGCCTTTGCTACCTTCTTCACCCATTTACCTGTAGTACGTTTTTCTTTTTTTAATAAGAGCATTTAGATTAAAAATACTTTCCAATACAAGATATAGCTGTAGTAATAACTGACATCCAATTTTTAATCCTGCTGTTCAAAAATATTTTTCCTAAGTTGTTCAGCAAATTCAATAATTGCATCTTCTTCCTATATAAATTTCAGAGCTATTTTCATGTTATGATTCAAGCTGAATAATTTGTTGCACAAACATGCACACAGATTGTACTTTAATTTCTTCTTGTTTGACAAAATTCCTATTATGAACAAGGATAAAGAAAAAAAGATCACACAAGAGGATCATCCTAGTTCTGCAAGATTTTTAAAAACTTTCTAAGAGTATTAACAAATTTTACACTGCACTTACATCCTTAAGGGCTTCAAGGTCTCAATCCTATCATTATCTAAATGCCTCCTGTGTTTTGAATGCATAAGTCCCCCTCAAAAAACAAACTTTCTCGGTATTGAGATGTGGATTTCCTCCAACACCACCAGCAGTTATCTATTCTATCATTAATACCAAAGCTGTGTGCACTTCCCCTTCCTCAGTTTTATCATTGTTTTCCTAAAGATTTCTCTGATTTTTAAATATAACATCCTACTCAAGAGGTTTGCCTTAGCTACAAGAACATTTAATCCTCCCATCAAGAATTCATCCTGCATGAGGAAGATTTCAGAAACGCACAACACCAAAACTCATCTTGTACCCCCAGCTGCTGACATGCAAGTCCCAGGCATCAAGCAGATACGTCATGCAAGAGTTTCTCTTTACAAAAACACTATCAAATTTTGTGTTAAATAATTGCTTGATCGGCTTTTTACCTATAAATTTGGATTCTGGATACACAGCTCCAAGGTGATAATGTCTCTCCGGACACAAAAGTCCAATAGTTATTTTCAGAGAAACAATGATGACATCTGTGATTTTTACCTATATTAAATATGATATAGTTCTGACCTGTATCTGACGCTTCAAATCCTTCTGTATTGGATTCCATATGTAGGTTAACATTGATTTCTTTCCTAAGGAAGTAACTATAATCCTGTAATGGATGAGATATCACTTCATGTTTGCTGCCCTGTAATTTCTCATCTTGAACTTTCCCATCTTTGCTTTTACCTCTAGACCCGGAGAAATACTCAACTCATCTCTTGTTTCTAAGCAATAGATTATTTTTTGAGATTCTTGTCTAGATTCTATTTTGTTCTGTTATCAGCTTCTCTAATGCAGGTATTTATAAATGTCTTAATCACTGAAACATCTGGATGCTTCATACGGTCCAAACCAGGATAAAAATGCAAACATTATTTCTAGATTCACCACAACTGATCGACATGGCAGTATTAATTGTGTAAACACAAAATACCTGTTACTTTATATGGGAATTTACTGTAGCATAAGTTCAAGTCTGACACTTGAAATACTTCTCTTAGTCCTTTGCTGAGCAGTATCCATCTAAGTCTCTTTCCAAAACTCTCTGCAATCCAGAACCGTCCCTAGCGACATGGTACCCATCACTGCTCTTCAGTAAGAAAAGAGTAGTTAATTTCCCATATTTGGGTCATATCTCAAAAAAAGCACAATACAGACTGCACACAAATCAGAGATTTAGTCCCTCGATGAATGAACAACATCAGAGTCCAGCCTTTTGGGTGACTGCTGCCTGCCAAGGCCTACACCAACCCTCAAAGCCAAACCTGCATCGCTTGGAAGTGCAGATGGCAGCAAGACCTGCTACACCCACGACTTGCAGAAGCCTTCAGCACTGCCACGTTGAGCTCCTTCACGTCTTACATACAAGTTCCATCAGCTCCAACCGGGCTCATGTAATTTTTAAAATTCTACTCTGAAGTATTTCCAAGCTTTGGTAACTGTGGCCTTGTGTGTGTCACAGAGAGTACTGACAAGCAAACAGGAAAGGAAACACGTTACAGAAGCAAACCTACACTTCCATAACATTCCAGCTACAGGCATTTGATGCAAGACTCTCTCTCTTCAAAGATTTTGGGAGGGCAGAGGGGAGGAGGGTTTTTCCCTCTGGTGCCTTCGTTCAGGAAGGTTAATGGACATCCTGCCTCCTCTCATGTCTCCACCTAACTAGAACAGGGGGGCTTTGAGAGAGAAGACAGCGTCCATCCATCTTGGCGGACTTGCAGAGCAGCCCTTCAAAACTGAAACATCTTAAGTAAAACCACGTGAATTTGCAGTAACACAAATGCAAACTAAAAAGTACATGATGAGAAACCAACATCAAGTATTTACTGTCACTCAGATATTGGAAGGGATTAGGTATGACTACATGTTTTATTAGGCTAAAGATATTTTTCTCATATCTGTGAAGTGCACCTGATAATACGTTATCACTGTGCCTCAGGCTACACTCTAGTTGATTTTATTATGTACTGAATTAGGCAGTTATTTCGTTTCTGTTATACAAGTAGATTCGTTGAGCTTACAGCTCAAAGAGCCCTTGGAAAATAAAAGAGATCGGGAGCGTACTTATAGGATATACCATAATGCACTTTAAAAGCCATACATTAATTTGAAAAGGCTATTCCATGACTCAACAGATGTGACAGAACTTTCTATACAATTATCTACTCAACCCGTTTGCTCTACTTGCCTTTCCTAGGACAGAGAAGACCTCACTTCTTGGGTCTGCAAAGGCCCTTGAGCAAGGCGACTGCTCGTCCAGAGCGCAGCACAGGAGACTTGGTCTTGCAGCACGGGAGAGCATAGGAGACTGGATTTAGGATTTATTTTGTAGAGCCAAAAAATATTTATTCTATTGTTTTAATAGCTTCCCTATCAAAAGATGCCATCTTCTCCTCTTTGCTAATTAAAGTATCAAGGTTATGAGAACTCGATGAGAATACTGGTATCTGCTCTTAAGATGCTTAAAGAGGTCAGGAAATGACAACATATAAAAGGGTACATATGTACATAAGCAGCTCAGTAGGTGTTAGCTTTCTTTCCTTCCCACTGGGAGAAGGGGTTCACTATGACCATCTTCTGATCACAAGTCTAAAATGAATATTCTAGTCCTTCTTGGTCAAGCAGTGCTGTTCTCCAATGTGAATACTCTAAATGTAATTTGGAGTACTATCTTCTTTCTTGTATATGCAGTTACATTTCATTCCACTCCAGTACAAAATAAAATCTAAATGCTACTTATATTTTACCAGTTTCATTAAAAAAATAAAGAAAAAAAGAATTATTAGATGAAATGGTAATGCCAACTATTAGTCTAATTTATGTAGGACAACTCCACTATTGCAGCTGATGAATTTCAACTCTTGGTTCCTCTGAAGTTAAGCTAGCCCCTGCAAGCTTTTTATCAGTACACATTTTTATCATTTTACTCTCTAACAGGCATGAATTTCATTTTGCAAATGCAACTATACTATTTCCCAAATGTATCATCACTAAAACACAGATTAAATTATATAAATCAATACCATGAATTATGTGCAGTTTTCAATGTTCTCCATTTTAAATACCATTCTTTTAAGAACACTAAATTGAATATAATACGTGAAGTAATTTACAGGCTTGGTTCACACCTCTTTCACTCAAGTTATCTTTAAAACAGCAATTCTCAATTGCACTTCGATAACTAGTTGCAGAATCAGATCAAAGAAGTCAGACAGTTCAGCACTTCTGAAAACTGCTCTACTGCAAACCAAACTCCAGAAGCTCATAGGAAGCTAGCAGCACAGCATGGATTTACCAAACCATTCTCCCTGACATGCAGTGTTTGCTTTAATTAGTCCAATTAAAATAATTAGTGCTTTGGACCCTTCTCTGTCACGACTGGAACTGAGCACAGAAGCTCCCTCTGACTAGTGCAACCTGTTTACTTTTGCATTACTGATATTCCATTATCAAGTTGATCTGGAACATGGTAAAAGATCAGAGCTATCTGGTCTTGCATCCAATTATGAAAATTGTCTCATTACTTTTGACCTTCATTAAAATATGACTTAGTAATTTTGCTGTTCGTAAATTTCCACAATAACACAGAAACTCCTTGGAAATATGTTAACATAAAAAAAAGTTTCAAATAGTACTATTTCTTTTTTGAGTAAAGTTAAACATTATTTCAATTTCAAGTAAAATGCAGTCATTCACAACACATTGCATTTAACACTATGGAAAATAAGATTTCCATGTATTTATTTTTAATGCTATAAAAGCTATTCTGTGACTGGACACATGGGTATTCTGTGCCTCTTGGATGCAACTTCCTTTAAGATCAGTGATATCACTGAAAATAACCAATATTAACAAGACATCAACTGTATTTATTCTAGTACTAGCAAATAAGAAAGCTAATTAGTGGCAACAATTTACTTCAGAAGAGGATTTTTATGATTTGCTGGGTTATGACCTTTAATTAAATCTATGTTCTGTGTTTCTTCCACCAAGATAATTGATATAATGCATAATGCAAGATGCTCTAGGGCCACTTCTTTTCTAAAATGCAATTAAAATCAAACCACGCTGTCAAAGATGGAATATGTTGGACATTCAAGGCTCAAAATCTTTATGTCAGTGTTACATGAGTAATGAAAGCAAAAGAGACAGAAGACAAGCCAATTTGTTTTAAACGTCCTAGATGAAATTCCTTTTTTTTTCCCCCCCTAATCCCTTAAGTTTGTGCGAAACTCAAGTCAACATAAAACCATTAAGAATAACCAACTTGCACGACAACTTGCAGAAAAGCACCAGTGAAGCATCTTCCTGCTTCAAAGAACAGCCAAGCACATCAGCTGAGAGCAACCAGTGTCCCCCTTCTGAACCAGCTGTACTCACTCCTATTAAGCCTTACACTTCACTGGAAGGCTACTTGGGAACATACAAAAATGACAGGGAAAGTAGACAAATTTAGGCTCGTTTTAAACTTCCATACTTCCAGCATATAGAAACACTTATTTGTTAACAGCAGAGTAGACTTGCATGTTTGAAGACCCTACAAGTGTGATAACCTCCAAAATAGTGTATTTTCTTGGCCTTTGGATCAACATAATCTATTTTGAGTTCTCTGCCATCTCACTAATCAGTTTAAAATACCAGGCCATGCTCTGTAATGATTTAGTAATTAACATTTCCACTAATTTCAAGAACTAAGTTGTTATTGAAAATAGCATAAAATTGGTAGGTCAACCTGTAACCCATAATTAATATTGAGATAAACACAAAATAAAAGCCAGAATATTAAAAGTGAAGGAAAGCTTCAGGTTGAGAGAATGCCAGTATGAATGTCAGTCTGAAATATGATAAATATTATTTTTATTTTCATTCAAGATTCATCCCAAACAGGTTTCAGAAAATGCTGCCAACAGTATCATGCTATTGAGGATACAAAAGAAAGACCTGACTTACATATATCCTTTAAAATTAACCCCCCTGCTGAATATTTTATGTAAGTCACTTAAAAACTGCACTATGGAGACCACAGTTGTAAAATAATCCAAAGACACTGAAATTTTAGGGGAATTAGCCTCTTGTGAAGAGCAGCAGCACCCAAGTTTGGCAGGAAAAAGTCAATGTTATCAGGTCTTCCTGTTAGGACATAAATCAATTTATCAGACAACTAAATTCAGAAAAATATTCAAAGGATACAGTAGTATTATTAAACTACTGTATTTCACAGGCTAAAAACATATGCACTCTTTTTTTCCTGAAGTGCCTTTATTGGAAGCAAACTTTCGTATAACATGGAACAACGGATTATTCACCACTGCACGTGAAATCGCACTTCCCTTTCCCTCCATCTCCTCTCCAAACAGTATTTCCTTACTTCAGTGCTAGAACAGGGATTATCACTACCACATACCTAGACTAATACTAAGGATATCAGCACCAGAATTATTGCCTAGAAGGCACATAGCAACATACACCTGCGATGCAGATCAGCATATAAGGACAATATTTGAGAAGTTTCCTTAGGTGTTACTGGACAACAGTGACTGAAATTGTGGACAGTCTCCAAAACACATGATGTGTTTTTGCAGTTAGGTCAGAAAGGACAAAAAACCAAACACGAACGGAAGGGACAAATACAAATGACATCTTGATGCAATGGAATGGAGCTGCAAAGATGAGTCAGCAGAGACATCCAGCAACAGCACCTAATATACAGTAAGCACCCAAATTCATCTACAATCATTTACTTCTGCTTGATCATAAACTACTCATCTTCAGGCCTTCCTTATTCCTCACAAGCTACTAATGAAATAAGCTCAATAAGCTTTTCTGGGGCAGCAGGGCTGCAAGACAGCAAGTCCATATTACCTTGTGTGAGGTTACAGCAAATGCTGTTTAAGTATAGGCATCTCCTTGCCATCTGCTCCCCTGATTTATAAGCAAATAAGTTAAATTGATCATAGCACCTGTGACTGATCAATCCATTATTTTCTAGAAAGTGTCAAAAGCATAAAATTCAAGCAACTCACTCCAGAAACTGTAGAACACTAAACATATTTCTTAGAATTAGCTTACTAAGAGGTCTCTTAATTAACAGAATATAGAAAGGCCTTAATTTCATATCATGTATATTAATTATAGTATATTCATGATTTATTGGAAAAAATGGAAAAAATACAGTTCCCCAACCAACAGTACTTTCTGCATCATACCACCCACCACCTTACTAGGAATGAAACTTTATTACAAAACAATTTACTGCAGAAATGCTCAAGTTACAAGGACCCTGATGGTGTGCTAGAGTGACTAAGCTGTCTAAAAGCAACACATAAATAAAACAACGTGGTTTAACATGTAGCTATCAGATCTCCTGTCTATTTCCTTATGCAGGAGGCACGAACTAAATGAATGCTTTTATTTTGACAGAGAACCTCCTCATCCTCTCTCAGCTTTCTTCTCACTTGCAAAGATGTCTTAGCCCCCCCTCTGTCAACTTGGAAGCTCTTACTGTCACCAGGCAGAAAGAAAATGCCTCAGAGTGTATGAGGACTGTTGCGTGCCAATAGATTTGGCTGTCAAGCACTGAAAAGTTCTGTCACTCAGTGTCAGAAGACTAAAAACAAAGCAATTATCAAAAAAAAAATCCTCAGTTTCATGAAGCCTGAGATATGAAGATGTGCAGATAAAAATGAGAGCCAGAGATCTATCTAGCTAGTTAGAAATGTCTCTTCAGTTAAAAAAAGACAATTCTATCAAAGATTCTATAACATGATTTGATTCTTTGTGTGAAAATAAAGCCCTCGAAAGTTCTAAATGAGATCCCTGGTTATAATTGAGGATTTGGTCAATATTTGAGAAGCTATTTCAAGTTAGATACTACCTTTATTATTTTTCTATTATCAGTTGACTGCTAGAAAAATGATTACCTTGATAACTGGTCAGGCTGATGACTGGCTTGGAGAAGCCACATATGTGGAAGAAAATGAGTTCTGAAAAGGTACAAATCTGTATGAAGAGAGTGCCCAGAAGATTGAACAGTTGTGTCTGCTTCAAAGAATGAGTTACAGTACGTGAGAGAATCTGAACCTGTTGCCAATAGTTGCAATTGAGAAATACTTATATATTTAATAGAATATTCAAGGCATGGGAGAAAGTCAAAGGACTCTTGGACATATCCCAAACAGCTGTAGACTTGGGACCAAAGGGCTGAACAGTTCCAAAATTTCCTTGAACTCTACAATGGTGACACAAAATACTAGGTCCAGTAAACTAGTCAGCCCTTTAGCTGATGATTTTCCCTTTACCTGATGATACCCTCCTCTGTTTACAGATTAAACACTAACAGGAAAATGCAAATCTCATCTCTCTGCTGACCTTGTTCCATGTGTTGTAACCTATCTACAAATCTAAGATGGAGATCCATCCGAGATAGAGCTTTAATCTCAGGAACAGTGGCATCCCTAACATCACTCCCGGCCCTTCAAAATATGACAGGCAATTAGAAATTCGGGATAAAACCACCAGCAATCCTTCTTCATTTCCACAAAGAGGTATTTCTACGAACAATAACTAAATCGCTGCGCTAACATTACATGCTTAGAAGATGGGGATCTCTAGTCTTGACACTAAGTCCTTTTTCCAGTTGACTTAGTTGAACTCACTTATACCCAAGCTTTCTAATTTAGGCAGCTGCAGTTTTATGTGCACAACCCAGTGCCCACAGGATGATTTTCACGGCCTATGAACAAATTGAAACTACAAATTACAATGCAGTTTTTAATAAGTGCTTTTGAAATTCATCGCTTGATGCCAGTCCAGGGACATGTATTTTGGAAAGGCTTCTATATATGGAGATACACTGTGATCCTACACCCAAAACAGATTTTCATGCTAGTCACCACAAACACCGCTAATACACAGTCAACAAGCCCTGCAACTTGTTTGTAAGAGAACAGTCAAACTTAGAGGCCAATTTTTAAAAGCCAGACCTGTCTTTCCAGCATTTTGTTTCTTTCAGCTATGCAAAATGCATAATTATGAGTTAGCAGGAAACCTCCTTCCCTGCATCTGTGTATTCCTTCAAAGCACAAGGCAGCGGCTGAAATATTTTTAGCAGTTTCATTTTCACCAGAGAGGAGTCCAAAGAACGAGTGACGATTATAAACCAAGCTCTCTGAAAAGCTTGGTCCTGAAATGATTCAGCAAAAATGTTGTCCTTCTTCCATTTGATATGTCAAGTGCTTTTACTCTCCTCAGCCCAGGGGCTCACCTGTGTGCAGACCAAGGCCCACTCTGGTGTGGGGCACAGGGACCTGACCTTGCTCAGAGAACTGTTGCTAAGGTGTGAGAGCATATGGGAGCCAAAGGAACCCCAAGATAGCAACACTACAGCAGAAAAGCACGCTCAAAAGCGTTGTCGCTCAAGGAATCAAGAAGAAAAATGCTCACGAGTATAAACCACCCTAAGGAAGGAAAGCAGAGAACTGCAAAAAAGCAACTCAGCAAAACTGAAAATTGACCTGTTGTAAGGAATAGCAGAGATCCCTCCACATGTCACCACGCTTCATCTACTAGCAGGCGCTCCTTGCTACTTATTTTGCCTATGAGAGTGTTCTGTACATCTGTGCATACTCCTCTTGGAGCCTCTGTCCCCTGTAAAACCTACCTGAACTGACTGGCTAAAATGGAAAATGCTCCTTTCTGAGAGCCTCGGTCAGGCTTGCAGAACTGCTGCATCCATTTTTATCAACAGCAAGAACAATTTTTACCGCATTTTAGTTTTAATGTAGCTCTGAGAAAAACAATGACTGCACAACCAGGAGCACTTCCCTCCCCATCTCTATGTTTATGTAATATTGCAAGATGGGAAAAGCACATAGAGCACTTCTGCAGAGGCTGGATTTGAAACAACCGAGGACTCAGAAGATAAGTATTTTGATGAGTTCATGAATATAACTCATGAACTATAGCCACACTTTTGAAGAGTATTATTTTTACCTGAACTGTATCCTAGATATAGTGAGATGCCAAAGATTTTTAGAATGCATTTAGGATTTGCTGCTCCCACTTGCTTATCAGTATTTCATTGAAAACTCTTGTTATCATTTTTGAATAGTTTGAAAGTCATCAGATATATATCCTACGCATCTGAAAGCGACATCTAAAGCTTAAGTTTCTGCAAAGTGCTCAGTGAGAAGAAAGTTTTAAGTTTCACAAATTCCATCAAGACATGTCAGGCTTCTACACTAACCTTTAAGGCTGTAATGCACCAAGACTTGGAAAGCAGGTATCAGTGTCTGAAAACTGCTCATTCTCAGTTGTCTAAAACCTTTGCTTTTATTAGCACTAAATTCTCAAGGCATGCAGGTGGAAAATCTCATTTCAAATGCGTTACCAGCTTGGATTTTGAAAAAACAGATGTTGCAATAGCTTCGTTTGAACAGATACAAATAATTGGACTGCATAAGCTCAGGTGGATGTCCAATGTTTCCCTTTAAAAAGGCATTTGGCTCTTTATGCAGATGCAGAAATTATGATATTTTAACAAGGATACTATTTAAAATAAAAATGAATGACAATTTGATTCTTTTTAACTCATGCAAACTAAAGATGCTTCTCATCAGGATTCTCTGTTGCACCATCTGATTAGGGGTAAGAAAATCAGAGACATTGTCACTTATAGAATATAGAGATTTCATTTTTCTACAGTAACTGATAAATTTGCTAGCACTTGTATTACCTAGTCTAAGACACACACCATTGCTCTACCAGGCTCAGAATTAAATATAAAAGAATAAGCTTTGCTCTTCGTTCTCATTCAAGTCACACAACGCTTGTGACATTTACCCGTTGAAGGGCTGTGGAAGGAAAGGCAATGGCCATGAATATATTATGATTAAGCAGATATCGTTCAACTTGGTGCCTTCTTGCCTGCCTAGACCCTTCTCCTCTCATGCGGCTCACCTTGCCCCTACTGGCTTGCACACTACAGTGGTTTAGTTTCACAAAAATACTTTCTGACACGTCTGCACAATGTTTTGTGATCTGGTGCAGACATTAAGAAGCAGTAAAAACAGTGAGAGAAAGCTAAGAAAGAAATTCAATTTGGGACAAATTAATTTCAAGAGAAATAAAAGCTTTTAGCTCAACTCAGTCACAAGCCAATATAGTCCAGAACTCCTTGTTTACAATGTTTTTTTCAAAGCTTTGTTGAAATCCCAGCCAAGTTGGGTTTTGCCCAGCCGGGATCATTTCCCAGCAGGATGCATTTACAGGTTGGGCCCCTATCCAACGTGGGTTTTTTTCCTTCCCTCCCTGCTCTGTTGCTAACAGGCTTCAGTGCTAATTCTGGGGTAGAATTATTAGGGAAAAAAAAAAAAAAAAAAAAAAAAAAAAAAAAAAAAAGCCAAGTACTTGCAAGTGATAGACTTCATGGCCTACCTTCTAGTAGATAAAAGGATTTTAGGGGTAGCATACAAGTATTATCCAAAGAGGAATTTAACAGGAGTTCCACATCAATCATTAACCTTTAACCAGATGCCTGGCAGTATAATTTTTACCAGGAAATAATAAAAAAAATACTGCAATTATTCACATTCAGATTTGCATTCTGGTCCACTATATTGTTAATACTATTGAGTCAATGGCATCTATACACAGGTTGGATTGTTATTTTCCTGAAGAAAACCTCTCCATCGCTTATGTGCAATACTGCAGAAACAGTAGCATTATAGAAAAAAGCATGACATTCACCCTTTCACGGTCATAATTATATTTGGAAAAAAGTCTGTAGGAAGGTGTGAGCGCTTTTGAATAAAAACAATTGCTCTGCTTCAGGTTAAATCACTCCACCTGCTTGGCAACAATTAAAATCCATTTTGCTGTTGAGCACAGTGAGCTGCTTAATAAAAGGGTCATGGGGAGAGGCACAAAGGCACTCATTCTGCAAAACAGTCTTCCCATGGTAGGTGCATTCAGAGAAAGGTCCAAAATTGCCAACAAACCTGCAAGCCTTTGTGCTGGGAAAGGTTGAGGGCCATCTAGAGCTACTAGGAAATGTTCAAGGAAAAAAGTCTGCGGTACAGGTTTTTAAATAGAATATTCACTGTATCGTGGTTGGAGTGGGCAAAGAGCTTCATTTACACAGCTGTAACATGGACAAGCATCTCTCCTGTATGAGCAGTAATCTCATTGCTGCTGAATATACCTTTTCCTTGACCTCTTGTAAATACTTGGATCTCTGTGGCTATCTTTGGAGCACTCCTCGTGTCTAGCTCGCACAAATTATCTTAAACTTCACTTGTACTTTTTTACATAAATTGGAAGTTTCTCTACTCTAGCAAAGAGAGACCAGCCTCCAACAGGAGGAATCCCCTGCCACACTGGACAGAGAGAAGAACCTTTTGCTCTGACCTGCTGAACAGCAAACACATCTCAAGAACATGTCACAAACTTCGGACAAGACGTTATGTCTTCCCAAAAATGAAGGTGCCCAAGTGGATCCATTGTGTACTGTAATGCTTGGAAGGACGAACCTCTTCGGTGCCCAGTGGCTGTGCAACTGGGCTGCTACTAAAGTAACTGCAAACAGCATCCAATAAATCTAGCTGAGTGTAAGATTTTGAAATCGTTAATAGCTCCTTGGGAAAAGCAGGCAACTGGAACCGAGTGAAACGTTTTCCAAAATTAGTATGTTATCCTTCATTATTGTTATAATTAGATGATGCATATGCTTTAATAACCTTTAAGGCCACTTTAATGTATTCTTAATCAAGGATATAAATATTCCCATACCATATATTACGACTTCCTAACGGCCAAGTATTTTCTAAGGGGCATTTAACAGCTTCAGGAGCTTGGTCCCAGAAGTGTGACCCAGACTGCACCCATGTAGCCCTTGAACCTGGTATCGCCACTGCCAGGAGCAAGCTGTGAGCTTTAGACTGCAGTTTTCCTCATAATACGAAATAAAACAGCAACAACAACACAACAACCAGTACACTATTTGTAGCTATATACTGGAAACCTGCCAGAGCTGTCCTGCCAAGCAGGCTTTGGTGGCTGCTCCGTAGCATCTCTCCCTTCACCAGGGGACTCCTGAACAAGCACAACAAGTGCAGGTGTCACATGAATTTCCTCACACTCATTTGCAAACAAGGAGTTACTATTTAGAATCTCCCCATTATTTCTCCAGCAGTCTCACTTTTATGTAACTTCAAGCATATTTGCACTGCTGCTGATTGATCTTACCTCAAGCACATCTTTCTATTACATTGATAACAGTGCCTAAACTAAGTTTGTTATAATTTGGGAAGTTTTCGTGTCTGCCAGTTCTACACAGCATCTACAATTACTCAAGACGTCACAGAGCGACAAAGGAAGAAAGCCATAACACAAAGCCTTGCACAAACCCATCAAACCTGCCTTATATACGCTTTATCAAGGATCCAGAAAGCTAATTTCATCTTGAATACACACCAAAATTATACATGAAGAACAGTTAATGCAACTTCTAATATTTATCTTTTATTCATTATGACCGTTACAATCATTGCCTGATGGTGTAATTATATCAAAATTAGGCAGTGCTTTAAGAATCAACATGATATACCACTTTTATTTTCCCTTCAGGCCATGTAGTGTGAAGACCACACAAATCACTCATAACCTCAGCTAAAAAAGGATAGAAATTATTTCCATGTTGCTAGGTAGGTATTCACGATCCAGTCTTCATTGCTATATTCACACACAAGCTTTTGCCAAGATTTTTTTCAAAGGTTAAAGCGTCAGACTTTGCAATTACTGCCATTAAGTGCGACTCTGTAATCACATATGAGCAGCCCACAAGGGGCAATTTGTTGACACCCCCAGAATTTAAATGAACAAACAAAAAAAATCAAGTGCTCTTTGTAAAGTAAACACAAAACACCCTCTGTATCCATTGGGACATTCTGATTGATCTCTGCATTATATGTATTTACCAAAATGGATAATTTCTACAGACTACTTGGAAATTAAAAGCCTGAAATTCCTGAAAACCTACCTGAAATTAATGCAAGTACAGAGAGATATTCCACAGAAATCTTGTTTGCAATGGAAGCAAGAAGTTTTATTTAACACCTGCATTTTCATCCTAGTGTATAACACCACTAGAACAAATCTGCAGAAAGGACCCCCTACAGCCAGATCTTCCCACCACAAACTGTAAACTTTGCCATTCTCAGAAGTGTGGCCAAGCATCCTCAAAACACAAAGGAAAAGAACTTAAAGAAAAACCCAGAAAAAAAAAATTCTCTCTCTCTCATTGTCTCATTTTTTTTCAGACATCAAACTAGTAAAGTAAAACCTCCATGGAGTGGATACTAACTATTAGCTCTCTTTTCTCGGCTGCTAACACGGTCTTTGGTTTTGCTTTTCAATAAAAAAAAAAAAAAAGCACAAAACTGAAATGAAAGGCAACACTCATTGAGAAATCCTTTCCTCCCTATTAAATTTCTTAATAGTCTAAATTTTCTTAGACTAGTTGAGTAACCTGCTATGTTGCTGCAAACATCAGGCACATGCTTCGGGACCCCTAGGAAAAGGTCTTCCTTCCCATAATTTTACAGTTCCTGCAATGGACTTGTTCCCTGCTCTTCTCAGCATTTTGACTTCAGTTCTTCTCTATACTTCGGCTTATAAATAATGCTCCTAGTTAAGCAGTTAAAACAGTTTTAAAGAAATACACACATCAGCAACACCTAAAATGCAAACCTAGTGAAACTAGTGACCTCCAGTTTGATAATATCAGACAAGTAAGATCCCAGGCTGTAACAAAGGTTGCTAGAGTCTCTTTTCCAAGCAAGTTCTACACTGACTTATTATCAGATCATTTATTCATAGTGCCCCAGGAATACTGTAATGACTAGATCAGTAGATCAAAGTTTTACTGGCCTTTGTTCTCCGAGTCTCTATCTCAGAGTTCTTGACTTGGCAGCAGCCCAGCTTAACCAGGAGGGATGAAGAAAACCTTCCCCAGACACTCCTTTGGCCTCGTAGCTGCTGCACCTTACAGCTAAAGAACTGGTTGGAAGCCCCAAGCTACAGGATGTTTGCCTCTTGCTAAATGATGCTCTGTAGGCAGGCTTAAAAAATTCCTTTATATATTTCAAACCAGAAGCCAGCTGTGACTTTCAGCTCATTCTAGTACAGATTCCAGTCACCTAGGAGTTCAGACAAAGCACAGTCTGCTGTAAAAGGCCATGCATGTGCACCCTTTAGGGACCGATCTTGGAAGAGGCTAGTATCATTCACTCTTGGTATCAACCAAAAAGGCCTGAAAATGTATCATTGAATCTACCCAAGTCTGTAGAACAGGATCACTGTCCCATGAGGCATTTTCAGGACCTTGTGCACTGCAGGGACCTTCCATCAGCTGATCTGCAGTCTGCCTTTCCTTTGCAGCTCCCTAACCTTGCACCCAAACAGTATTTTCAAAAAGTTTCAGATTTGTGATTCTTCACAGTGGCCGGTGACGAGCAGGAAGCAGCAGCGCAGACAACCTGGCCATAGAGAAGCCCACGGGACCTGTGGGAAGTGTGCAGGAATGGCAAGGAGGGTGGCCCACATCACTGCAAGGCCTCACTATCTCTGAAAGGTTGCGGCAATCAGCACAAGCTCCTGAAGTCTGGAGAACAAATGTCACTCCTACCTTCCAGGCTGACAAGGAAGAGAATCTGAGAAACTGCTAGCCAGCCTCAGTGCCTGGGGAGGGGAGGAAACCATCCTGGATGCTATTTCCAAACATACTATTAACAAGTTGATAGGAAGCAGTCAACCTCAATTTATTAAAGGGAAAATAACGTCCAACCAACTTGCAGGCTTGCTAGAAACACACTTCTGCCTCCCTAGCATCACACGTGAGCTAAAAAGACACCCTTAGAGAAGAAACGTACATTATAGTACCTCAATGACACTGATTTGGCAAAAATGCAATTAAAGAGAAAAGCTGTTTGTAAAGGCTGTCTTACGCTTACCAATTAAAACCATTTTTGACAGTGTTACAGGGCTATAATCAGTCTAATGGGTTATGGCTTTCAATCTTTCACAGACTGGCTTAAAATAGTAATTCCTTTAAATGCAAGGCCCTGGTTCCATAGTCAAGCAAAATACTCCAGTTCTCATTGAGCAATGTCATATGGGAAATACAGATAAATAATAGATATGTTACAATGAATCTACAGACAATGCATTTATGGACGTTACAAGTGATGCTCAGTAGAACTGCATTAAGTGATGTCTTACATGACTTTTATCGAAATAATAAGTCTTCTGACCATCTGAAACACATGATGTATTCAGAACTCTGTTTTCATATTTGGAACTCATTCAGCTCTGAAATATTTTATTTAGCTTCTATCTCCCTTGATAAGTGTCGAGATTCCCTTCTCTTGGTCATCTTCTCATCTGTTTGGCAGCCTTGCAGTACTTGGCTGCAGCCAGTCTGGTGTTTTTAAAGCCACTCTTCACAAACACTCTGAAATAGGAACAGTTTCTCCCTTACGAGCTTCAGATATGTCAGCTGCTAATGCTTCCGTTTATGAAGGATGCAAGTCATAGTTTCAAAAACAGAATGTTTTTGTTCTATCACTACCAACTTTCCTCAAATGCTTCTGGACATGCTTAGAGGAAACCTTTTTTGTAGTTTACTGAGGTTTCCCACAGTTTCTGCAGTAAGCAGCAATGTTTCTTATCACCACTGGTTGAACTCGACGCTTGTGCCGCCTCCTGGTAGCACCGTTACAGGTGACCATTCCACGTGCATGTAGCTCAAAGGAGCAGTGGAACTTAAAAGGTCAATCCACATTCTCCTGCACTGTCTCTGCCATCTGTCATCTCTAGTATTTCAGTACTTGGTTGTATAGCTAGACATAGTTTTGAGTCCTCTAAGACCTAATTTCAAGACCAGCCAATTTCAACTCTAGCCCAAAAGGCATTAATTAGTTTGTCATAAAACTAAGACTACAGACTAAAAACTGAGAAGTGGAAAATATGCCCATGACAAATATCAGTTACTGGTCAACTACTTTGAAGAAACAAAAAATAACAT
>JAVCKT010033471.1:0-13560 GCA_032273925.1 Rhynchotus rufescens
TGTGGTTAAAGATTTTAAGCACAAAGTAGATCCTTGCTATAAGGATCTATATTATATATATATATATATATATAAAAAAATATATATATGGTATATATAAGGATATATACTATATACTAGAAACATACTACTTATATTGTTATACTATAGAACAAACAAAAAGGCAAAACAATTCATACAGACATGAGCTCTCCATGTTATTCAAATTAAACCTTTACCAAGCTGAAATTACACTTTCCTCAATATCTGCACCCATTATGTCAAAAGTAGTGATTTATTCTTGGAGGATAATTGTAAATATTGGACTAGATAAAGTAATTTTATAGAAAATAAATTGCTTTCTAAACAAAAAAAAAGAAAAAAGAAAAAAAAAGAAATAGGTAGAATCAATGATTTTGCCAGACCTGATAAGTTTTTCCTTATGCTACTATATTCTTGATATCTTACTTGGAAGTGAACACCATACATTTTAGGAGGACTTTAAGTTATAGCATCTGCATTCAGCTCTGGAAAGTCTGTTGTTGCTTGGTACATGAACAACCTTCAAGAGTTCAGAAATCACAAGATAAGAGGTATGTGAAGAATCTTAAAACATTCATACAGGATAGACAAGTATTCCTGTAGTTAAAAGTATATTGTTTAAAATTATATCTTGTTTTTTATTTCTAGGTTTTACAGAACTTTATGAAATGTAGAACTGCATGCATTAACTTTCTGCATTAACATCTCTACCACATTTCTCATGAAAAGTATTCATGCTTGTGTAGTCTACTTCTGGTAGAAGGGAAAAAAAATTAAAAAAGTAAGCGGGCTACTTCCCAGCAGCCAAATAAGCCTCAGATGAATTAGTAAAAGCTTTATGCACATATATTAAGAAAAAAAGTCATCAACCAATCAGGACCATACATGCCATCCACATTCAGGAGCTGACTGAATGTATACACTCTAACACACAACAAAATACTAAATTAAGAGAAGTTAGTGCAAAAAAAAAAAAAGAGCCGAGTTCTATCTGATAGCTCTTAAATACATCAGACTTGCTATTTTCCAGGAACTGCTCCACACCAGCTAAGCTGGTTATTTGCATATTATTTAGGACAGACAGCAGACAGAGTTTTACCTATGCACGTTAATACCACTCTGCTGCAAGGGATCTTCTGGGCCATCAGGAACAAGTTGTTCAGAGGCAACACACCACTGAATCCCTTCCAAAAACTAACCAAGTTCAATAAAAAAAAAAAAAAAAAAAAAAAAAAAACACCAGCACTTAGCTCTTTTATGAAGCCTTCTAGAGTTCCCAAGCTTTGAAATATGTTTGTTTTCATTTTCAGGAACCTTCCTCTAACTTCATCATTAATTTTGTAGACTGTTTATCGCCATTTATTTCGTTTCCAACACTGGCTTGAAGATTTCCTTTCTGTCTTAGCATTGTCTCTCTCCCTATTCACCTCATCACCATCTCAGTCTCCTTTTACACATCCCGACACTATTCTAAAACAAAACAAGCAAGAAAACATCTTCACTTTAGACTCTTCTCATGAAAATGCATTCTCCATCCTGCCCAGCTTGGGCAGCCCATCTTCACAACTTCTCTAAAGGAATTCATTTTTGTCTTGAACAAGGATAAGTCATACTTGTACACAGTAAAGCACACAGTTTCTTTCATCAAGGCTTTCTCCAATAGCATTAGTATCTCCCCTACTTGTAATACTGCTCCAGATAAATCACAACACCTTTCTTTGCCTTAGCTGTAGATACAACACTCACACCCTACTGTAATCAACTATTATCCTTCTGGGGAATTAAACTAGAAAACATCAATACCAAAGATGCAGAACAGAAATGAGCAAAAATATTTTGTAAAGGTCTGTCACAGTGCACCGAAGGGAAACTCTAATCCTGCAACATCCACTTGTGCATGTTATATTCCATGATTGGCACTAATGTAGGGTGAGGGTAGAGCGGGAGGGCAGCTGGGACAAGACGAGCAAGAACAGCTAATCCTATATAAGAACAAAAAGTAAATAAATAAATCTGAGCTGCTAAACCCTTAGCACATATACACAGTTTAAATGTCTTCAGTATAAGCTGCCTCTGTGAACCCAGGAAGCGCTGGAATGCACAGAAAGCACCGGAGTGCACAAAAAGCACCAGGCAAGAGAAGGTTTAGACCTCAGTTACAACAACCTAACAGGATTAAGTGGAGAGAAAAAGCAAAGCAAAAGAAAGCTATAACCATATTTTAATGCATAAATTCCTTATTGCCATTTTTAGTTGACAAATATCTATTTCATAGCAAAACAAGATCATAGGAACAGCTGGATGGTAGTTTTAAGCTCAAATGAACCAGCAGCACATGCTGACAAGTCATCTCTCTGATTGCTTTTGAATGGCAGCACATGCAGATTTATTCTCTGCCATAAATTAGAACAATTATTTCTCTGTAGTTCGGTTTTTATTTCAGACAGTGAACCCTTGCACATTTTTTAAAAGGATATCTTCCCTTTCCTTGATGATAAGTTCATTCTGTTCCTCTAGCTGTCTGATCTTCTTCTCAAATGATTCCTGCTCGGCTTTCAGCCGCTCTTCTGTCACCTCCTTTTCTTCACTTACCCTGAAAAGAAATGGAGAAAAAACAAAGGCCCTGTCAATGCGGAAAAAAAGATATATAGATATATTTATTTATTTTTAAAAAGTGTGTGTGTATATATGTATATATATGTATACATACACATACCCACACAGAGGTGGTAGAGTTTTTTTGTTTTGTTTTTAAACATACATACCTACAATGTCTGACTTCCAACTCTGCTTTCCAGTTAAATGGATCTTACCCTCATCACCCTTAAGCAGGATATTTCTCATATGGTTTATTTTATTATATTGGAAGTTGCATATGACTTCATGCAATAAATAAATTTCAGAGACACCGGTCTTGCTAGAACACACACTTTAAAAAGCTGCATGGAACTACAAAGCAAGGGTCTGAGCCCACAACTAGATCTGTGCAGCCCATTTCTCTGCAGCCACAATGAAGACCCTGGGATCTACCCAAGCCCATGGCACATACACAGAAAGCACAACTGCAAAGCTTACTTGCCAAGACAGAAAGGAATTTTCTCTCCTCGTTCTTAGCCCTTAAGCAAACATGTCCTGGCACATTCACTGACCAAACATGAGTTCAAGAAGAGAGCCATTCTTCTTGTCAGATTTCTCCAAACAAAACAGTTTGTCATCTCCCAGGCATCTTAAAATAATCAAGTCACAAGTGTAAGTTTTATGTTTTGTCTGGGCTGTGGCACCCTACATCTTGCTGCTTGGTGTAAATAACTGGATCAAGATTAAAAGATGACAATATGAAGAGGGTTTCAAATGATCATTTTTTTCTGAATTTCAAGAGCAGGCTACAAAAACAACTACTCTGGAATCACACAGGCAAGAAGACCATAATGCACCAGACAATCTGATTTCTATGCTAAAACCGTGGCTTGGGATTCATGGTTCTAGACAAGTAGTATCTACAAAAATGCTAAGTAATGAGCTCAGACTAACAAATACTGTTGCTCTGCACTTGGGCAGTTCCTCTTACTAGAGGCTCTTAAAATGTAGCCTTTATGTTGATCTAACAGCTGCTGCAACTTAAGTGATGGGAGAGCAAAGCAGTTCAGCTCTGAGAAAACTTTAAAACTTGACTTCCTCTAATTAAAACAATCCTACAGAAAGAGGAAAAGGAGAAAAAAAAATGTGCATTGAACTATGCTTTCTATTTATCCCTTCAGACTCACTGACATTCTTAACAGAGAGAAGCCCATTCAAGGACTCAACCATCCATTCGACATCATGACTTCTCCCTCAGGAGGTCACAGATGTGTTTTGACATTCCAGTGGAAACAACATAAATACAACAATTGGGTCAGCACTCTGGGGTAAGGTATGGACAGGTTATATCCTCTGACTGCAAGATCAGCCACAGCCCTTGCCAGAACAGCTCAAATTACATCAAGTTGAAAATGAATAATACTGAAACTCAAACTCTTTCTCTACAAACTCGAAGGCAGAAAAAAAAAACATCTAGCATAGAATTAGATCCTGCAAATGAGGGCAGTTTGAAAGTTCAGAAGAAGCTTCATTAGAAATTTTCTCAATTACACAAAAAGCCACCACTTTTAAAAGGCAGCAATCGTCTCTCCTTATTTCCCACGTGCAGTCACAGGTACAGTGCAAGTGCCAGAAGCTGCAGACACAGGTTTCTGTAGCTGTCCCACACCAGCTGGTTATCTCTGCAGCTATAAGCTGTGCGACTACAGCACGTATGGCCCACCCTCATATACAATCAGTGAACAAACATAGAATGGTCCCTGCTTCTTAGAGTAAAAAAAGTAGAGAAGAAAGAATAAGAGCCATCAACTAGAAGATGACAATGGAAACAGTAACGTCTGCACAAATGGAAGACGGAAGGAAGCAAGAACAGAAGGGAAAAACATCAGAAGAGAGAACAAGTCCTATCTCCAGGCACTACACAGGGAGCAATGCTTGCTCACTAACTGCAGCAGTGATGTTGCATTAGAAGAACATTCAGGACAAGGGCAACACTGGGCTGGCTTGCTGCCATAGAATATTAAAATCCAAGAAAATATTACCTTAAGAAATAACTAAGTCTAAAGGTGCTGCCCAAAACCTAGCAGGCCTTGCCCATCTCTAGATTCTGCCGTTTGCCTCAGCCCGCATCGCAATCACAAGCTGTGCTCGAACTCAACAAGGACGACAGCCAGTTGTCACATTCCCAGCCACAGGAATATATTGTATCACATAACTTATGCAGTGAATGACTGAGAACACGAAGTGATCTTGCAAGAACCGTGACAATATGTGCATATGTATCACAAAGCAGGAGACAGCCCAGAAAGGGCAGGAAGTTAGAAGACAGTTATTCCTAAGAGGTGACAAATGGAAGTTAGAGAAAAGGAATACAACATCAACAGATTAGGCTGAATCTACGGTAAGGCCTAGACAAAGCTCAGTGAGGAGCGAGTTGTTGTTTGGCTTTCACATAAATATATACACATACATTCACTTCTTATTCTATTGCGTTCTCTTCTGACAGAGAGAACAGAAACTGTTTTGCAGAACTAGGAAAGACTTGACAGTTGCCAAGCAGAAATACTACACGGCTCGCAGTGCTCTCGGGAAGGATTTTTGCTGCTTTCTATCGGCTCACGATCAGAAAAGGGCAGCAAACGACAGACACCCAGCTACAGAAGACACAACCTCTCCACGGGGCAAGGCTTCTGTGCTCGCCTCCACTGTCACCCTTTGCAGAGGGAAAAGGGGGGTGGGTGCTGAGAGCAAGGCTGGCAGCTCAGCAGAACGGGGTCTGCCCCTCGGCGCCCGCAGCGTTTCCTTGCACGCGATGCGCACCCCGCTCGTGGCACAACACGTCTTTGCTCCAGATTCACTGCACAGTCATGTTTACAAGATTAGTCACTGTAGGTGGATTTAAAAGGTCTTAATTTTATTTTGCAGGAGCCTCTGCAGAAAAAGAAAAATTCGTGATGCAGATAGACGACAGAAACCTTCCCTGTGACACCAGCCTTAGGAGTCAAATGCCCTGCCAGCTGCACTCGTGACGAGCTGCTCCTGACACTCCACTGCTGCAGCAGTTCTGACTGCATGATCTGAGGAAGGGCTTGAGGATCAAGTTTGTCGATGACACTAAGTCACTCCAATTAACAAGCAGATGGATGCTCTCCAGGTACAATTGCTGAAGCATCGCACAGGTCAACAGCACTTGAAGTTTTCTGTGTGTAATGAAAAACTGGCATGGCAAAAAAAATAACTCCTCAAAAGTCCTGCCAGAAAGAGCTTAGAAACTTCACAAAATAAGTTTGTACTGATACAAAGGAAATTTTACCTGATAAAGGAATTAAAAGAAAATAACAATTTCTACTTTTGAAAAAGAGCAAGCAAAACCTTTTAATAAGCTTTTAGTAAGCTTTTAATAAGTGAAATGGAAATTGAGTGGGAACTGTGGCTGAACAAGTTGAGAGAGGGAAGGAGATGGAAGGAAAAGGTCTCATGCCAGAGTAGATCACAACATGCTTGTGACAAAAAGGGGCAATAAAATGGCATTTAACAGTGGATCTGTAGGGAGTGTCCATTTCTTGTCCAAGTATGCTCTTCACAAATCTGATATGCTTTGCCCGAGTGTCACAGGCAATCTGTATAAATAATTAAAAAAAAAAGCCCTAACAACCACAAGGTATAATTGAAACTGCTGCACAACGAGTAAATTTTATGATAGGCAGCTTACAAAGTAATATACAACAAGATCTCACAGCATGAACTTATAGCTATAAATGACTTTTTAAGTACGAAAGGTAGGTGTGATTGGTGATGCAATAACCTCAGGCATCTTCTACCTATCAACAAGTAGTAATTTCCCTGCAAGCCTAAGGATGTGTCTCATCTGCAGTGTCACTGCCTGACCAATTAGCAGAACTACAGCACAATGTTGTCTCCTCAAGTAGCACGTGTGCGACATACACACACACAGACATTTACACTGATGCGAAAAAAACAGGTAACAATATGAATAAAAATGAGATGAGAGGACCCAGGAGAAAATGCAACCCAAGAAACCAAAACCTGCAGATTTGTATAATGGGCTTCCACAAGCAAGTTGCCCTTCAAAGCGTCCAAGTGCTGGGAGGAAGATACTGACACTCCAATAGCTTCACTAACCTCACTTGTAATGATTTCCCTGTTCTGTAATCAAATCAAACTTTCTTTTTTATTCCAGTTCTCACCTTTTGTCAGAAAATTTCAGTTTTAATTCATCAAGCACATATTAGTACCGGGCAAAAATGTCTGCAAAGGCAGTCCTGGCAGGCAGGCTCACAGTGCCCGCAGCCCAGGAGCAGTTCAGGAATCCAAAGGTCTTGGGAAGGAGGAAGCATCTCGTCAATGAGGAGCAAAGGTCCATCAGAAGGGGTTTTTGTCGGCTGTCAAGGACATGTCATCCTGGGCAGGCAGTGGTCTGTGTTTCTGACAGCAAAAAGCCCCTTCCCTCTCATTTTCAAAAGGACAAGCACTCCCTCCTTTAGGTGAGGACAGGCATCATCTTACCTTTCTATCCCAATTCCTTTTGAAGATTTGCAAGGATGACAGGAAACCAGATTTCTCCAAGTACTTGCTTTAGAGAAGTTAAGGTTAGATACCAGGTCTCATCACTAGGAGCAGAATGGTTCGTGACAATTTCTTATATTGCTTTTCTCCATTTATTCAAGAGAAATTGGCATACCTGGGCTGTAACTTAACTGTGCAAGGAAGGAAGAGCATCCATGATGTACATGCCATAGCAGAAGCCAGAAAGTCACAACACTATAGCCACATACCACAGTTGGAGTCAAAGCCTACATGTATAAAAACATATCCACACTCTCTTTGCACAGAAAGTTAATCCTCATCATTCCATTAAATGTTGAGGAGAAAAAGGGTCTCAAAAATATGCATATAACTTAAAATATTATACTCTGGAGTACCTTGTAACCACATTCAGCGTGGCGTGGAGCCATTTATTAGTGCACAACAGTCAACTGGCTGGCTCCCAAGGGACCTTGCACTGCTCCCTCTTGGAAGAGCCTAATGTGTCCTGACACCAGCACAGAGAACAAGAGCAGGAATCTTTCAGTGTCCTCGCCATGTCACTGCTCATTTCATTGCATAAGCTGATGACTGTTTCACGAGTTTCCTGCTGAAACAAAAGTTCAGAGAAAGGCTCTTTCTACCTCCTCCCCCCTTAAGACCACCCTACACGTACGGTAATAATTAAAACTCTAGCTGATTACACTCAAAATTTTCCCATTTATAAACAAAGCCCTTCAGAATGAGCTTATTATACCCAGAGATTAAACCACAAAGCAAAACATCTGAAAAGAATGTACTGGCACAATCAAAGAAAAAAGTCTACAACATTCAAGTCTGAAGATTCAGTTTGTCTCGGAAGGAAGATGGACTAGATGTGTTCAGAGAAGAACTAAATAATGCTTAGATTTACCAGTGGTAGCACAGAGCAAAAACTAAGATTATTTAGCCCAGAAAGGTGGATTAGAGAGGATACAGCTGAGTTCTTTCTTTAGACTCAGGCTCAAAATTCAATTTCATCAAGGCCCTAACTGCTAATATGATGCCAACCCCAGGGCATCACAGTCAAGCACAGGACCCGGATCTTTTCAGCAGAGAAGACGATAATATTGGTAGCATTAAATTTTGCTCACACCAAGGCAAATATCTCACATGGCTCAAGCAAAACATGGCTGAAATTTAAGCCCTACCTAGATATTAATCATATTTTGTCACTGACTTCTATGCAGAAACAATTTTACCACTTCATAGCTTCTTTGATGTGGTTCCAAATATTGACTATTTGCAATAAATGTACAGCAATTACTCTCAACTACCATTATTTTCATTCAGGAAATAAGGAATAGTGAAACATAGCTCTGGTCAAGTGATACTTTTATTATTGCAAGTATTTATTGCAGGACAGGGTTCGGGAAAACTTCCAGCATTCAGTTGTTTTTTTTTTTTTTTTCCTTTTTCCTCTGAAATAGCAGGGAATGTTCTACCACATGTAAAAACCTTCCAGAATTGCCCAACTAGACACGAAAAGTTAAGAGATGGAAAGTTTTAAAAAAGTGGCGAGTTTAGCAGAATTAAAGTTTAACTTCCCTATTACCCTGCAAAGGTCTTTTAATTACATCCAATAAAAGTATGATTAGGTATAAAAATAAAAGAGGACTAAGTATAAAATAATAGTGTCCCACTAATTTTACGTTTCAAAATTAATGTTGCCGCACTTTCTATTTTTCTTTGAAGAAATGTCAGGCAAAAATATCAAGCTGTCCTCAGGGAAAAATCAAGAGCATCGGAGATTTAAGAGGAATCCAATGCTCAAATGAGTTAGTGTACTAGTATTCACTAGAGAGCAGTGTATTATGAGGAATAATGTAATAAAAGGTTCTTTTTAATATTAGAATATACCTCTATGCATGCACAGTGGCAGCAGTGTCTGAATTGCTTCAACATTTGACAATTTGCAGACAGCCTTCTCAGTAATCTAGTCTTTATGACATCCCTATCTAGACACCTCCTAACACCTGGCAAGATAAAATAGAGCTGTAAGCATGAAGAATTTCAGAAGCAACTAAAATACCGTGTAAAAAGAACACTTATATTAGTGTAAATTATTAGCAGGAAAATGGCCATTTGGATGAGGATAATCAAAGAGAAAATACTCATGGCTGCACCAGTGACTTGTTCTATGACCTTGATAAGCAAGTTCATTTCTCTGTTCCAATTTTCCAATATAAAAGGAAAAAAAAGAGTGGTATTATGTGTCAGTTGACACAAAGTAGTTGTTCAGTAGCTTAGAATTTGTATTCTGTTCCAGAAAAACTTTAGATTCTAAGGATTTATGCTGGTAATCTCATTTCACAAGTTAGCATTCCTAAGTGCTTTGAAAAAAACCTACCCATGTCCCGTGTGCCTTTCTCAGCATTACAACCATTCCATAAGAAGATTCCCTGGTAGTCTGAAACCTAAGGAAGATGGAAGGGGGACTCCCCACTCGCATTCAACCAATCTTGCACATCACTCACCTTTGTGAATGCAACTAGCACTGAAAGGAAACTCACAAATAACCTTTTCCTAAAGTTGAGACATTTCAGTCTCTCAATGAGCAGCAGAAACTTGAAATTAAACACAGCAAAACATGTGAAATTTGGCAAAGGAAATTAAAATCACACTTAGCTCTATTGCTCTGTACAAGAATGGATAAATACAGACAGCATATTTCTGCCCCAAGGTCTCTGATCCACCTTTAATGTGGAATTCCATATAAATGCTCACTCATCAAATAAGAAGTATGAGTTTTGCAACACTTGAAACATTTGTGGTTTCTGAAAAACAACATATATTTATCTAAAGCAAACAATCTGGGCATCAAACAAAACTCTAGCCCTGTAACTAGGTTTATATGGATGAACTACTGCAGGTCACAAAATGAGCTCTTGTTTTCATTTTGTTTTGGAGATTTCTGATCAGGAAACAAAAAAATTCATCTGGCCACTTCATTGCTCATAACTTTTTTCTTGCTCGATAAGGTATCTTGCACAAATATACAGCTCCATTATGCAGTTCTACATTGCTTGATGTTAATGAGAAGAATGACTCTCCTTAAATATAATGCGTTTTCAAATAATGCTTATTCTCACCTGGCAAGTTCTTTAATTAAGTTTGCAATACGTCTCTTGTCCTCAGGACATAAATCCTTTAAAGAAGCACTCTTCATTCCTCCATCATTAGTGACCTGAAAATTGAAATCCACATTTTAGACAGTGTTTTTTCAAGAACAACAAGCACTTCATAAGATATTAAAGGTATTCAAAATCTACTAATTAGAAGTTGAAGTTTGACAAATTCCAACTAAAAATAAAGTGTGTACTTTCTAGCTGTAAGTACAGTTCAGTGAAACAAGTTACAAAATCGTGGAGAAATCTAAGAGGCTTGTAAACCAAATGCAAGTTGCTTGCTTTAATACTAAACATGTTAGGTTAATTTTCAAGACTTACATCATTCACTACTTCATACTTAAAATGTAACTGCTACTTCTGACTTGGAAATCTACTGTAGAGACATCCAGTCCAGGACCAGAACTTTATTATATTGAGTTTCAAAGACACAGAGCAAAACAAAACATTTTGCCTTAGTGTTCATGAAAAATATACAAAAAAGCAAAAAGTAAATATCATATATTATTAGAAGATAAATCTTCAGGTCAAAGGAGTTTTTAATACAGGAAATGGCATAGCCTTTTTACTGCATTGTTTAGTCACTTATTACTACTCCTTCTCAAAAGAACTTTAAGTATATTTCAGCACTTTAGTTCTTTTAATTCATCCCTTTACCACACTGAAAAACCACATTTGTTACCAATGTCCACCAGAGGGCATATTACAGCTCACATTTGCAACAGTCCCTTGTATTAAATCGTAGTCATTGCCTATTTTGGATGTTTCAAAGCAGAAATCCTTCTTAGGTTTAAATCTCTCTGATTTACCAAAACCAACTGTAGTCAGTGACTCAGTAAGCCAGTGCTAGTGATATACAACAAAAGAAGAATCAAGATAAAAGGAACAAAAAGAATTATGCTAGTTTGTCCAAGATTCGGAGAATTTAAATATTTCCACGTAATCTGACTTGTTTATCTTTAGCTTAGACACTTCAAAGTGTATCAAATGTCTCTGAGGGCATATGGTGCATAATGCAGGATACCAGAATGCTGCTCCAAAAGCCTGGGACAACTTGGACAAGTTCACACAATGCAGCACACAACCACCCCTGACCACACAAAGCAAAGGCCAGGCATCCTTCCCTTCATTGCCAGCAATGGCAGCTGATCTACACACATTAGAGAGGAGGCACCCCCTAATTGCTTCTCCAACAGTGGCTTAAAACAATCAAGTGACTATGCAGGTTTTGAAAGACAGAAATGATGATTTTATGCATAGGGTTGTTACACCCACATGGCCCTTCAGTACACCCTCCTTCACCTTAAAACAGAAAAAAGAATCCTTGGAAAACAAGTTTCACAAGGCAAAGTAAGCTTTGCAAGGGGACATCTTCTTCCACAGCTTCCTTCCCAAACACACACTATTTACAGTCATAAGCTATTATATGAAGTTAGCATACAGTTGAAGGTTTGCTTCCCAGTCTAAAAACTGGTATTTTTAGAAGAAAAACTAATAGCTGGAAGAACTACTTTAAAAAGTCACTTTTAACTCAGAAAAATTGACAATGCAGAAGCTTTTACTGAAGCAGACCTTTACAGAAGGTACTCTAAGGCTTCCTCAAGCCATTCCCCAAAGCCCTATACATATTCTTAAACAGATTTGCAGGGTGAAAAAGAATCTGAAAAGATTCTGTGCTTTTCTGTATCACTCATGTATCGCAAAGGGAACCCACAAATGCTCAGAGGCAGGTTTGTATGGCTGCACTGTAAAAACGGATCTGTGGAATGATGCAGAGTTACAGCTCCATTGCAAAACGCAGTAAGCAAGGCAGAGGCCAAGACTATAATTTGTCCAGATTTCTATACTTTCTACACAGCTTAGTCTAGTTCACAGCTCCCTATCTCAGTAATTTTCTAGATGAAACATCCTATATAAATGGAAAATATATTCCACTTATATTCCACACCCTGGAAGCCAGCAATGTGAGTGGAAGACAACTCCTGTCAAACAACAAGGAGGAAGATGGAAAATTTTGGGCAAGAACATTATAGCAAACCACTGATTTATTAGAAGTGGCAGAAAAGCTCCAGAGCTACCAATACCTTTTTCAAACCTTCTCAACAACTCTCTTAAACTTCTAGGTAGTACCCAATCCGTACTAAATGGGTAGTATCCATTCAGTATCTGTCCGAATGAGGAAAAGGTCAATCAGTTTTGCTAGAATTCATATGAGAGTGAGATTGAATCCCTTCTCTTCAGTAAAGGATCCTGGTAAATTACATGGGCAAGCCACCTAGCAGGACAACAGCATGGAGTTTATCAAAATAAAACAATCAGTTCTCCCTGAGGGCATGTAACACATCTGAAGAAAATGAGTTTTAGTCATCAAAACTCCTTGTAAAAAAGCTTTGAGAAACTTCACTCTTCTGTAGCAACCAAAACTTACTTCTTCTCTTTGCTCCAACTAATTCAGAGTTTTCCTTCAAAATAGACAATTGGATAGTCAATGTGCTACCCAAGTCATAGCCTCTTTCAGATTCCTAAATATTACAAGATCTACCAGCACACAGAACAACCTTCCAAAGGAAACATCACTGCTTTGAAACTTCTAATGCAATAAGTGGTCGCAAAATCATCACTTGTCCCAGGCATAGACTAGACAATCTACTAAGTTGATGTCCTCCTGACAGTTACTTCTATCACTAAGTTGACTTTTTAACATTTATTATCAAACATGGAAAGTTATTTTTATGTTACTAACACAAGTGATTACAGCAAAAAGGTCTGAAAAACTTTTTCAAGACCTGTTTCTAAGGCATACGATTAGGACAGTGAAACCAAGTAGACTGAAACCTCAGTCCTCTGTCTTTGACTAACATTGTTTTCGAGCTGCTCAGAGCTATTCTACCTATACATTTACCTATCTGTTTTTTATATAGTCTCAGTTCTAAGTCACTTAAATAAGTTGGTCTTTTAGCCTTTGTTCACTTGGCAGGCCATTTCAGTGGCAAATGAATTTTTGCCAGCAAGCCACCATGTCAAAAAAAAAATGGCAAAAAAAAATTGCAAAAATGGTAGTATTGAAAGATTGATTAGCAGATTGATTAGCAGTTTTCAACCTGTCGGTTTTTACTATGCACACACACAATAATTAGCATATACTAACCTGTGGCCCTGTCATCTCTCCAGTGCTTTTACCAGGATCCATAGAAACAGAAGGAGCAGCTATAGGCACAGTTTCACTTTTTTGGTATTTTGGCAAATATCT
>JAVCKT010033472.1:0-13185 GCA_032273925.1 Rhynchotus rufescens
GTGACAGAGCACTGGAACAGGCTGCCCAGAAAGGTTGTGGAGTCTCCTTCTTTGGAGATCTTTAAAACCCGCTTGGACGCAGCTCTGTGCCACGTGCTCTGGGTCACCCTGCGTGAGCAGGGAGGTTGGACTCGATGACCTCTGAGGTCCCTTCCAACCTTAAGCATTCTATGATTCTGTGATTCTATGAAATATGGAAGGGCAACAAGGGTAATGGGAGATCTGGAACAACACCTGTGGGAGCACCAATTAAACAGGCTCAGTAAGGCTCTTTAAGTTGGGGGATAAATATCAGGAGGCTTATGATATATAGTGATGAACAACATGGAAAAGATGAGGTTTTTGTATTCCTAGTAGAAGAATTAAGGACCTTTACAAGGCAGCTAGTCATAAGAAAAGAATCAAGCAAGTGCTGCTTCCTCATCCGACACACACTGAAACCACAGAACTCACTACAACTATTGATATTGAAAGTATATTAAAAAAAAAAAAAGACGGAAGAAAACTCCAAATACAAAAGCTCTCATTCTGAAAATACCTCAGCCACAAATGGCTAGGGAGGCTAGGAGAAGATGCATGGGAAATATTCGCGTTGCCCTGCTCTTGAGCTCTCTCTTCAGCTTCACTATGGGCTGCCATCGGAGATGAGGTTCTGTGCTAAATGAACCTGTGATCTGGGCTGGTACCGTTGCTCTTCTGGTTTTATCAAGCTGTTCAAATCAATTTTGGGTAAATTATCTAAGATTCTGTGTGTGAAACCTTTCCTTCTGCACACAAAAAAAGTTATACTGATGCAGTCTACTGTTCAGTAAGCCTTTTTAAAGATATTATTATTAAAAAAAACACTATATGAAAATGAATCACAGTGATTACTGAAAAGACCTACTGTTCACAGCTTAATAACATCCAGAGAGCTGTCACTTATTTGAAAAAGATTTTGCTTATTTCAAGTTTTGTGCCAATCTTTAACCTACACAACTTTTCCCACCCTCAAGAAAATCCATAAAACAGTACAGCGACCTCCCAAATATATATCTAACAGGGTGAAGTGATTAGCTTGCTTTGTTTTTGACTAAAATAAAACTGAAAATATTTGTGATTTTGATATTAATATCACTGGGAGCTTGGCTGTGTGAACGTGCTAAGGGTACCCAAGCAATATGCTTGGGTTCCTATATATGCTTTTATCTATGCATCTGCAAAACTGAACCCTACAAAACACAGGATTTTAGAATGGACTGTTTTTGTGGAACATCCTATTTCAGACCAAGTTTTCATTGATCAGTAATAGGAATGAAAACCTGGTCTGCACAGTGTAGGGTGAAAACAAGTTTTTATTCCTTTTTATCTCCCTCAAAACAATGAAAACCTCTGCATCATCTGAAAATTTCTAGTTTCAAAAACATCACAACCTGTCTTTTTCTACTGATGTCATTTTTAATCCACAACATTTTTATTAACTTCTGAATTCCTTGACCAACTACTCATTTTTTTTTTCCACAATACATCCACACTGCCATTTTTAGTTATAGTAGGCATATGAATTTGTAGTTTGCCTGTGTTCAAGTCTGGGGAAAATTAGCAGACAATCTCAGAGATTAAAGTGATAATTCTAAGAAGGGAAAAACAATGGTTCTACTATTTAATTGAATGTATGTTACCCTAACTAAGTAAATTCTTTTTGAAAGGAAGAGGCAGCACTGATGTAGGAAGCACAAGCTGAAGTTCAAGCTAAAGGACACCTGTTTTTGCCAGGAAGAAGATTCTCCTTCAAGCATTTAAGGCTCCCAAATCCAGCCACGAAGCCTTATTCTCCCACGATACCTGCCAGAAACCAGGTAACTACGGAAGTAGTTTCGCAACGAATGGCGATTCCCGACCTCTTCCTCTCTGTCATGATAAAATAAAATACGAGACCATATATTTGTAGCATAGATTGGTTATTTTTATCTCCTTGGGCTCAGGTCACAAGCTTGGGGAAAGGGTTTTTTTTGCATGTGTGCTTGTCCTCAGCATCCACCAAAGGCGCCCTGGACTTGACTGACAACCAAATGGTGCTGCTGCTAGGTGTCCCCTTGAGGCTGCAGCAAGGGAAGGGGCAGCTGGTGCTGGCAGCAGGAAGGGCCCTGTGAATCCAGCCGTCAGGATACGCTTTTCCCTACTTTACTTACCCAATCTTTTCCTCAACTTGTTTTCCTAGCTGACAGTTCTTAAATTTGGTATTATTTAGCTCATATGAAAGTATGTGGGTGTATGTTAAGAAAAGAATGATCTGCACAGTTCTGTCACTTAACATCCTATGGAAGTGAGGGTGGACGTGATCAAAAAGCATTCATCAAATTAACAGAGATAAGAGGGCTTGCATATCTTTAGCCTATTTTATCCTGCTAAGTTTAAAACAGTAGGATAATTATTTGCATTAAAATACGTTTAAGTCCTCCTGACAGCAATAAGAAAACTCAAACGGAATGAATTGGCAGAAGTGTCAGAAAACATTTACTTCTAAAAGATTTAAAAGGCAAAGTTCATCTCTAATGTCTGCGTTAACAGATATAAATCCCAATATTCTTCTTGCCTAAAGATAAATATCCTTTCAAAACATCCAGCATAGGTTTTTAAAACAAATACTAGTAGATTAATTACGAGAGCGCACTTTAAACCAGCCCAAATTTATCTCCTGATTTGAAGCAAGAAGGCAGGATCTGTGTGCCTCCAGTCACGGCTGGCAGCCTTACAGCTAGATGCAGCTCGCTTCCAAGAAATTATTACAAGACCTTCCAAAGCAAAAGACGGCACAAACTCAACACTGTGTTGTACAAATTACATTCTCCCTTGGACTCTCTTTTAAGAGAAGGTCCTAGAAGTTGACTAAAGCACTTGATTGAATCTGTTAAGAATAAAAAGGCTGCAAAAGAGCAGGCTGTGAAAGGCTGGAGCAGAACAAAACTACAGACATATGTTGCAAACTTTAGCAATACCTGCAAGTGCTTATTGTTCCTTGAGTCCTATTAACATCACAAAAAGTTGCTTAGAAACTCAGCAGATTTCTTTTATCTGCAATAATTTACACGTTTCATTTATATTCTTCACATTATGTAAGGTAGACATGTATGAGGTCTTCAGTTCATACTGTTTATCCTGTTCTCTGCTTCCCAACTCAGGTTCTTACCTTGTACAAAGAAAATGCCCTATCTCTTGCTATAGGCTGAACCTCCATTAAAAGTAATCCACTACTGACAACAGGGACAGGCAACGGAGGAAGCTGAGAAAGTGATGCAAAAAAAGAAGTAGCAAAGGTCCAAGCCAGCAAATGCTTGACACTTCCAGCAGCTAAACTTGCAATCTTATCACATACCAAAGAATCACAGGCAGTTTAGATTTATGGCTCTTGTGCATTTGGACACCCCCTTCTTTGAAACTCTAATGACCTTCTTATTATTCTTAGTGAGTAGGTGATATCCTTTGTTCCATAAATCACCACCGGGTTCAGTGAGAAGCACATAGATACAGTGTTTTATCCTTCATCTATATGGTTTTGCTCATGCCCACTGAAGTCAAAAGAAAATCCCCTCTGCCATTTTACTTTTAGAGCATTCAAAACCGCAACAGCAGTAGATCAGCTCGCCACTTCTGACTTCAGAGATTAAAGAATTAATTGCTAACGAAGACAATTGTGATACATACTCTGCTCTGTGTAGCTTTTCTCTGATTGTGAAGGAACGCAGTTTATAAATAATGACAGTCCATTAAACATTTTACTATCCTTCCTCTGAAACCTGTCCCTTGTAGAAGTTGCAAAGTCCTCATCCGAAGACTAATTAGACAGTGTATCTTCATTAATGGTTACCCTTCACATGTCCTTATATTTAGTTTCATTTTAATCCAGCTTGTTTTACACATGAGGAAGCAATCAAATGAGGCTCTTAGCAAGCATTTTCAATGCAGGTTAAACCTTAATAAACTAAACAGCAATTTGCAATTAAATCTTCTATAGATCTCAATGCATTTCAATGTAGGGGCTAAACACTGCAAGAATTTCTTTCTCTTTTCTTCTCAAAATGGAGACTGAGATTAGTCTTTTTCTCTGGATAGCCACGAGCTCTCCTGCACCTATGGGATGCACAGTGCTCATCCCTCAGCTGTTTTTCACCCCCTTAGGACCTAGGGAGAAGAGGGGTGGCTGCCACCTGCCCAGTAGAGAGCAGCTTAGGGAATACAGGAGTGCGTGAGCTTCAGGTAACACAAAACAGCAGCCGTCAAAGTGAGCACAGCTAAATAGAGAGAGCTCCACAGGTCTGGGGCTAACACAGGGACAGCTCAGTCCTTAACCTACCACTTCCAGCTTTCTTTAATTATGCTTTAAAAATAGGGCATACATTGAGAAATAACTGATGACCAAAAATATTTTAAAGCTCCAAAAGGATCCTGTAATATATTTTTGGTGATGTGAAGAAAATCAGGCACGCCTACTTAAAATGATAATTTATTAGTCTTCCAGTTGCCATCGTACCAAACATCTTGATTTAGAAAAAAACCACCTACTTTTATCCATTTGAAGTGGATTTTGGACACAATTGCAGCAACAAGACAGAATGTGAAATCGATTATGAACAGCTCTCAGTATTTGACTGGATGCTGGTTTGACTTTCAAAAGCCCCCAACTAATTTCTATTCATAGGTACAAAACCCCAAGCAGTATCAGTAAATGTCAAGAATTTTGGAGACTACATAAGTAGCGTGCATTTTAGCCAGCAATGATAAAAAATGAGAACCTGTTTTTCATGTCACAGGAAAAGCCTCTGCGTTTGTGTGATAATAAATAAAGTAGGTTTAAGTGTGAACAGAACTGCCCTATCCAAGTAATCAGATTCAAAATGTAAGATGGCAAACATTTAATTCAGTGTTAACTGTGAGGTTACAACAGTGAAGGCAACAGCATGGTTTAGGTAGAAAGACTTTTTTCTTTTGTGCTTGTTCTTAAGGCTTCATCAAATAAGTGCCTCGTCAAACAGACATTAATTATTTTACACTGGAATCTATGTAAAAATATATTCTAAAAAATGGAAACGTACACAGGGGAATGTGAACCTTTTCTGTGTATTGCAAATTTGAATCTGTTCTTAAAATTACTGAGATAAGAAGACCTAGAAATAAATACAGAATTTGATACTCTTCACTATTTTTAGGACATCTTACATTTATTAACTGTAGCTCATTTATAACTACGCATGGGACTTTCTATAGCTCCCAATCTCAGAATTTCAACTGTTTATTGTTGGAGGCCCAAGTAGCTCCCAAGTTCCTTTCCTGGGACACAAACTTATTTATTTATTTACCTGTCATCAGTATGAATTGCTAACAGCTGTGCTTCAGTGAATTACTCACATTAATTCTTCTTCTATGGGCAGAGGAGAGGAGCAAAACTGTTGCTTTACTTTTATTAAACAGAGCAATGGTTTACTAATGCAAAAACCTTATTTTGTCTTGACATTTGAACATTAAACCTTCATCTTAGAAAGAGCCCCCCAGCACAGAGCATGTATTTGAAGCAAGAAATCTGAGCAAGAAGTCTTATGTATACAGTATAGTTACAATAGCCACTAATTATTTCTGAAAGCACAGAGCCATCGCCCATGAACTTAGTGCTTACAAAGAGCAGGAACTAAATAACATGCAAAGTTGAAGTATATTCTTCATCTCGTGTGTGAAACATTTATAATTTTGTCTTTTAACAGTGACTAACCCGAGCATTAGGGACTCAGCTTGCGGATTTAATGGAAAGCAGACATGACTACGTGAGCTCTGCATGCAAACAGGTATTTCCTACCAGAGCAAAGGTACCTCCGTGCATCAGCAGAGCCTTCCCCTAATATGAGCCGAGCTCAACTTCAGCATGTGCTGGCAGTGAATTGTCAGTGCCCGGCACAAAAACAAGCGCTATCACAGCAAAGAAACGTCATCTCTTACATAATTGCTGCTCTCCCCCAATATCCACTGCTTTTCAATACCAGTCCTCTTGCCAATATTAACCTTTGTGTGGAGACTGAAGAGCTGCCAGCAACTGCATCAGCATAAGCAGTGTTTGCCACAGTCCCCCCCTTTTCAGCCTTCTTCATTAGTTTTTTGAAGTGTTATTAGTTCAGGGTAGTCATAACGTTGTTGGATCTATATAATCTAATTACTATCTGCCTTTCTAGAGCCTTTTCACAGATGTGAAAACCAGGCCCAAAGAACAACCACCAGTTGGCATCTTGGAACTCGAGAAAGGGAAATGACTTTAGCTGGAGAAGTTTGCTTGATTTCCAGAAGTTAATTTTGAGTTGAAACTGTATTATTGCTAAGCATAAAAACTCGTGGGCCTTCAACATAACCAAAATGTTAAATAAAGTCCTAAAGCAAAAATCTAAATGGAAAAAAAAAAAAACAACAAACCAACAAACAAACAGAAAAACCAAACCCAAGCCATTTGTCTGGCAATATTCACCTTGTTGTAAATGACATAAAACTAAAAAGACATTTCCCTGTAAAACATGGTCTATTTTCACACTCCTGAGAAATATGGAAATACTTCAAGTTATTTGGAAAAACAATAATGTGAGAAGATGCTCTTATGCAGCTCCTTTGGGCTACATTAAGTAAGTATTACACAGAAACTTAAACATGCTGTGGCCAAATAGGATATTAAAGTCACAGCATTAACTGCACACCCAAATAAGTCTAACTGTATATGAGCCATATGTAGCATGTTTTCCATCTCTTATTTAAGTATTTATTTGGGATAAGTATTTTCTAGGGACCACAGATACACTGCAGTTGAACAAGATTTCCAGGTACTTCAAATATTTGAGACACACACTATGTAAACCAGCAATGGGTAGGCATTAGAATGAGTTTGAATATTAATATTTTGTTTAATAAGTATTTGAAATGTCTAGGAAAAGTTTTCATGACTTCAAATCCTGCCCACAAATATTTTTCTTTCTTTCTTTTGTCATTAAGATACTAATAAAAAGCCTTGCTTTTGAAGAAGAGAAGGTGGAAGAAAACTAAAGAAAATGAAGCTGAACTCAAACTGCAACATCTAGAAAAGCAGAGCAAACCACAGAAAGAACATGTTAATCTGAAGCACTTTCCCTGTCAATGTGTACATTAACATTTCACTTCTAAAAGCTGAGTTAAAGAGGTTACATGATTGATAAAAGAGCTTCAGAAGTTATTTTTAAAGCCAGCACACTAAAAACAGCACAACGGACTACTTTTGCACAATTCACTGTTTTATAAAGGTTTAACCAAATACTTTGGCTCTCCAATAATTTTCTGAACAAAGTAAAACAGTCCTCTCTGGTCCCCAATAACTGGGTGAAGTGTTTATATGTTTTCTATTAAGCAAATGATTCAGGTGCACCAGCAACTAGGTAATACAGGCACCAGTTTGGCCACAGAATGCAGCTAGCTGACTACCTGCCATATATAAGTATATAGATATATACACATATATAAGTGACAGAACTGTCCAGATATGCCCAATCTGATAGATAAATTCCTTAAAAAAACTATTTAATTTGGATAAATTTTTGGTGAAGACAAAATTCAAACACGCCAATAAAGGCAACTAAACTTGAATAAACACAGGCTTACATAATGCGGCGTGTTTTTCCACAGCTACTAGCATAATACGCCCTTAATATGTTCACTCGCTTTCACAAAGGACAAAATAAATCCCCATCAATAAAGGATTAAAAATGGTGCAGGTCAATTCCTGTTAACTTTAGCAAATATCAATCAACACTTGGCCAAAAATAATAAAAAAAGGCTTTCCAATAAACTGCGCCTGCTTCCGTTTCAGCTTTAAAGCCCTTCTGCCGATTCCATCCTGGAATATGGTACTAAGACCCTGTCTAAAATAGAAGTTGGGTCAAAATTTATCTCCTTTCTTTTTACAACTCCAAGGAAGAAACTATAATGGATGCATACCTTATTCATGTTCATTAACTTACTAAAAAAGCAAGGCTTATATCTTATGATTTATATAATATGACTGCATTGGTCTCTCAAGCGATTTTTCTTATACAAATGTACGCTAAAACAGACTTTCAATAGAATCAATGAAAGACAACATAAAAAAATCAAGAAATCTTTGTTTTTCTAAATTTACAACATTGAGTTAGCATAACTAAACTAAAAAAGAATAAATGTTAATAAAATTATGTGAAAGTTTCCTTTCACATACTTCAAGGAGTACAGATACTTAAAGGAGTATGTAAAGAGACAACTACTGAGGTAAGTTGCTCTGCTTACATTTTATGGAGCACTATGTAATTAAAATACCAGCCAAACAAAACACATAATCCAAGTCTAAATGCCAAACCCATCCTCATCCTCCCTCAAGTACTTGGAATTTCAGTCATCAATTTTAACTGGAGTGGGATTTTACCCACAGGAAATCAGTATTTTCAAATCCACATATTTTAAAGGACATTTTTCACAACTAAATGGATATTAGTTGATTTGTATGCAGTTTAAGTATGCCTATCCAACTATACCCAATATGTCACAAATATATTTAAATTAGTGTCTCACGTGTGTTGGCCATATTGTGCCATCGGGGAAGTTTTTGCATTTTATCAGGAATCTCTATTTAAGGACTCAGGATACAGTGCACTCATTTTACCACATTTTGCATCCATTTTAGTTGAAATGCATCCTCAACTAAAATACATTCATTTTTAAGAGAAAGATTACTAATATCATCCAGAAAATGAAAGGTCTGTAATGCAATAAAGACCATATGTCTTTAATGTCTTTATCATATTGTTTAAAATCCTAAAATGAGCTTTTTTTTCTTTCTAAAACGGCGTAACGTTTGTCATGTTTTCAAATATGCTGAAGTTTATCCAGGGACAATACCTAAGTACTGCCTAAATCAGCAGATTTTCCTTTTAAACTATTTTAAAAGCACAGAATAGCGAGTCCTGAGTATATATTATTAAACACTGCACTGGGTTTTCCTGGCTTAGATGGCCTTATTCTATTTACCAGGTATTAATCAGGGAACCAGTAATGCTTAGAAAAGGATGCCTAACTGCTTACACATATTTATTTTTATACGTGTCCTTATTTAAAAATATTAAATGGGTCAGAAAGAATTTCAGCTGGGAACATAATTTTACTTTAAGTTACCATTGGATAAATTGGATAAATTGGAGCATGATCAAGCCCTGAAGCACATTTTTTTCCATCTCTTTCTCACACATCTTCCTCGAAAGAAACATCATGTTAGACCAACAAAAACAACACAAATATGTAGTCAAACTACAGATTTTATAAACACTAAGCCTACAAATTGGGCAGAGAAGAAAGCAGAAGGAAATAGGTGAAAATGACAGATAAATTATACTTGCTTCTAAATCAGCGGTAGATTTTTATGTTCTTTTTTTAAGCTTGTAATGTTTCTTGTTTTAAGACTAATATTTGAAAGCATTTCAAATAATGATAGTATTATTCAGAAATCTTACTAATTTCAAAAAACAGTTATTCATTGCTTAATTTTGCAGCAAAATTGATTTTGCATTCGGACCTAAAATATTACTTGCTTCAGAGATTACAAAGTATCTCCCCATCAAAGAGGAAAAAGTTTTTCCTTTTATAAATATCAAGAAGTCCAATGTGCATAGATATAGCTAACTTCTGTGAAGAGTAAGCTTTGTAAAAAGAATAAGTAAAATATTAATAGCTCCAGCCCTACTGAAAATCTACTTTAATTTTCTTTCATCTCAGCACTCAAAAAACCAGATACTCTACGCAGAATTACAAAGGATATACGTCAGTATTTATTTTATCCAAGCAAATAAGGGTTAAAATTTAAGAGAAAAAAAACAGAAAAAGGCATCAAATGTCTCAGATTTCAAAAACACATATAGGCCAAATTTTTCATGACCAGCTCAACACGCATTTCTAAAAGGAGTTTCTCAGTTTTTACTAACCTGCATATACCACTTGAACAATTATGCAGCATGTGGGCGTACCTTACAGCCGTTTTCTTAACATCTGCATTCGGTGTTAAATTCTAACTGTACAAGATGTCTGATATTTTTTCTTTATCTTGAACCTTCAAAGTGGTAGGTTTACCAGAGGCAAAACCACACACCAGAGAATATGAGTCATATAATAAAGAAACATCTCTTCCCTTTCTCCCCCTTCCACCCTGAAGCGATAACAACCTAAAGACACTCTATTGTAAATGGCTTCTTTGGTAATATTGATAACAGGAGCAACTCATAATCATTTAGCCAATGAATGAAGGGGTTTTTTTTTTTTTTTTCAGTCCTTATTGTATCCATAACATATTGGTCTTGGTATCACTTTAAGCCAATTAAAAAATCACATTACAACAGAAATTGAATTCTTACTAAGAATCAGAATGTCTACAAGTTTGCTTTCATGTTAAGCATAAAGAACAAAGCATACTACACGTTTCCACAAATGATAGCACTAGAATGTCAAAATAATCCAATGTAGGACGCCTACACAATTTCATCCAAATACCAACTCTAAGCTGACCACAGAAGACGACCTCAAAACAGAAATCATTAGTTTTCTAATGATTCTGTATCAAAAGATGGCAACATTCACATTCGACAAAATACTGCTCATGCCAACTGCACAAGAGAAGCATAACGAAGACCCGAGGCCACCTTATGGGCCCATGGGCTACCCCAGTTTCCCCTGTGAAAAACACCAAGCTGGAGTCACTCTACCTGTTCACTTCCTTTAATGCCCCTGTATATAGGGAGCCTGTAACTCCTTCCACTGGCATCCTGCATCTAATTACATGTAGGAAAAACAGCCTTCAAACAAAGTCTTATCTGAAGTGTCAACATGTAGAATCACATCAGATTTTTTTAGGAGATGGAAGAAAACCAACATTTAACTTCAGCATCAGCAAATACATTAGTAAAACATAAACATCAGCAAATAAATTATTCACAACAGAACTCAGCAACACTAAAACAGGTGCAGCCACCGTCTTGTAAGAAAGTTAACCTTGTGGCAAAGCTGGCACAGAGCTCTTCTCAAGAGCATCTTCCAAAAAGCAGGAAAAGAAAAAATCATTTCACTGATGAAAGCGAGAGCTCCGCGTCCCCTCCCAGAACAGAGGAACGCGCTGGTTTCTGTTCTTACCTGTGTATAGTCGAAGTCAGAGAGAGGAGCTATACTCTTGATGTAGTCCATTCGGAATTGGTTTTCTGGATTGGCCAACGGAACTGGGGGTATTAAAGTGCTCATAGCTGAAACTATAGTCTAGAATTGGATAAAAGAAAAACAAGCGTGTTAATCTGGATAAATCTATGATACAGAATCAACAGAAGATATAATCCCATCTGAACAGCCAAACGGGATTTTCTCTACACAATCTTAGCACAATTCTTATCGTTTCCTGTACACCCAAGGATTTGAAAACAGTATAAAGAATGCTCTTACCACAATCGCATCTTTAACATTTTTCCGAATATCCAGTATTTTCTGTTTCTTTTCTCTGCATTAAAACAGAAATATTAACACTTTGATTTTTTCCTTCAAAGCAGTGGGATGCTACAGTAGTTCAAAGTCAGCAATATTTTTTTTGTGTGTTTGTTTTTCTACACTGACTGCTTATTCATCTGCTCTTCAATCACTAGGAAATACTAACAGAAAAGAACATCGAGATAAATATATTTTTCCCTCTATCCTTCTTTTCATGTACTAGGAAAAGCAACACACATTCACCCTTAAAATACTGTTAAAAAGCCACATCTGCAAAGCCTTCCCTGAGAGAACTTGAAGCCATTCTCCCATTTCTGCAGCATGCAGTGGGCACGCACAAAACTCCTAATAGATAGCTGAAAGGCAACAGATGTCTAAAATTAACCCTATAGATTAATAATAAATTTAGGCAAAGAGTTCTTCAGAGAGCAATGATGCAGCCCCAGGATTTAAGAATGATTTCTGACAAACATTCAAAAATTAGTTTCAGTTTTGCCCCAATACCGGAAAAAGAGCAGCCACTGTCATCCTGAATGTGACTTGACACGTATTTTTGGTCGTATTACAGACAGATGCAATATTTAGTTATTTGCTTCTATGTAAAAAGTAGTCGCCATGTTGTTGCTACAGAGGGGCCTGTCAAGCGCTGCAGTAGCAACAGTGTAAAAATACTGTAAAGGGGCCAGGAGGAGAAAACGCAAATATACAATAGCAGCGATTTCCTTATTCCCTCTGCCCTTCTGCCCTCCCTCCCTCCCCCCAGACGCAGTGTCGAGCCGCCGAAATGCAGCGGGGACGAAGAGCAGAGCTTGCCCGGGATGCCGTGTGCTAACCTGTTCCAGGAGGGTAATGAAAAATAAGCCCCAAAGTGACAATAATTCTTACTCTGAATTAAATCCATTGACATGCAGGATTCGCATTTGTTTCACAATAGTGCTTTTTCCTGACTCACCGGCCCCTAAAAGAGAAAGAAGGAAAGGCAGGACATTGTGATATATGGAGCAGGGCTTCCTATTTTTCTCTCTTTTTTTTTTTCCCTCCCGTTTCGGACGCGGCGCGACAGCATCTCCCACCTCCGGCAGTGTGCATCCATGTGGCTGCCGCGCCGAGCCCGGCCGGGGGACGCTTCCCGGCAGGGCAGCCTGCGTTTTCCGTGCCGCACACGGACACACAGACACACGGACACACACACACAGCGGCAGAGCCACCTTCTCCATGACACCCGCTGGCCACCCGGGCAGATGCCCCCTCGCCTCCCCGCCGCCCTGGCCCCGCTCCCGCTGCCTTACCCAGCAGGAGCAAGCGATGTGTCGCTTTATAAGCCAGCCTCTCTTTCTGCAACTGCTTCTCTATTTTTTTGTTGGCTTCTCGCTGCGCTTTCTCATCAATACGCTGATCCTCCGTTTTGCTGTTGCCCAAACACCCCATAGCTGCTGCTCAGGGTGGATGTCAAATGGTCGTCTTTGTATATGTGGTGTTTACCAGGGGGAAGGGGGGGGTGCGCCTGTATATCCCGGTAGCCCTGCGACGCTTTCTCTTCTCTTCTTCCCCCCGGTTGCTCAGATAAAAATGGTCTCTAGCCGCCTTCTGATCAAAACGGAGTTTGTTTGTTTGCTTTTTTCCCCCAAAGAGATGCGAGGAGCAGCCGGCGAGGTAATCGTT
>JAVCKT010033474.1:0-19058 GCA_032273925.1 Rhynchotus rufescens
CGCGAACAGGCAGCGCTCCAGCTCGGCCGGCCCGCGTCGCCCCGAATCCGGCGTGCTGCGGCCTCCAGAGAGACACGGTTGTTTCGGATCCTCTATCCCCAGAGCCTAACGTTGCCTATTAGCTGTTTACGTGGCAGTTATCACTTCAAAAACGTCGTTACCAGACCTGCTTGGAGCAGTGCTGGCAGCAGTGGAGCTCCTCGGTTTGCTTGCATGCTGCTCACTAGAAATGAACTCAGTTTTAAATGGTGAGCAAAGGCTGGGTCTGGATCATTTGGCATTACAGGGGAGAAGTTTTGTGCTGCTTCCACACACAAAAATGGCTTATTGAGCCCTTTGCTCCATGTCAGGGGGAATATTGCCCTTACTTGCTTGAGCCTGGTCTGCTGAGCTATGTGTGCCTGGCAGAGGCAGGCAGGTTGGTTTAACCCGACGTGTCTGGGCTTGAGGTGCTGAACAAACAGGCTAATATTTCCTTGCACGGAGACAGCAGGTACCAAACTCAATGGGACATGCTGATCTCACATCTGCTGCCTTAATGCATTTACATGCTGCTTTCGTAATTTATTTTTTCCCTGGTAATGACTAATGAGGGCTGCCTGGGGGTCTTATCCCCCTTGGCCAGCTGATTTCAGCCGCTCGGGGCTCTGAGAAGCACACGGCAGCTGTCGGTTCATTTAGGGAAGGGAGAGCAAACATTGGACGTGTCCCCCCCCGCTCTTCCCCGTGGATTTTCCATTTGGATTGGCAGATGCAAGGCAGGGGCAGGGACTGGCGGGGAGAGCTCGTGTGCTGCGGCGAGTGGCTGCAGGATATTTGCACATCAAAAGCAGCTTTGCCTGCTGCCCCTGTGGCTTGATTTAATTGCTCTTTCGCTGTCGTGGCTTGATTTAATTGCTCTTTGAGAGAGAGATTTGAGGTGTGATGCAGCCCCCCAAACGCACGCAGTCGCCCTGGTGCGTTAAGATGCAAATTGATTTTCCCTATCTCGGAGCTCATTTGTGTCGCTTGATTAGTGTAACAGCTCCCCTCCTGTTTGAGGCCTGTTAGCAGCAGGACAGCTGCAGAAGGGGCTCAATGCAGAGCGAAGATGAAGCGGGACCCCTGGCCAAAGCATCAGCCCCATGGGTGCAGCTCTGTGGGTGCCACATCACCTTAGGGGCTGTGCCCCACGTTCTGCTCCTCGTGCTCCAGAGCCCTGCCAAGAACAGGCAGTGCTCTGTAACGCTGAGGACTGAACTGCCCGAGGCAGAGCGTGCTCTGCGCTCCACCTGCTTAGGGACACGGCTTCTCCTGCTCATTAGCCTCTTCACGGGTTAATTTGGCAATTACAGATCTCTGCTCCCTCTAGCTCCTGCTTTCTGCGTGGCTCCTGCTGCTTGTGCTGTTACTCCCTTCCCTCCTCGAGTGGCCTCTCTAATTGCCCGTGAGCTCGTTAACGTGAAGCTGTCCCGAGAGCCCTTGAGCCCTCCTTGAGGGCCCGGCTCTTGTGCCGTGAGCTGCCTCCTCACATCTAACCGCGGGGCAAGTGGGATGGTTGCCCCGAGGAAAAGCAACGAGCAGGTGAAGAGGGCTTTAAAAAGGGATTAAAAAGCCGCTGTGTTTTGGTGCAAAATGAGTGGATAGCCCCTAAGGGATGCGGTGCTCTGCTTGCGAGACCAGCATGGCCATGGTGAGTTCCCCTGCACTGCCAGCTCGTTGTGTCCCCCCTATTTCGGCTGTCCCTGTCCCGGGGACGCTCCTTCTGCTACCTCAGGGTAACAGGCAGACCAAGGGGCTTCCTTGTCCTTCCTTGTCCTCATCCGAACACACGTGCAGGCCTCGGGAAAAGCTGAGCAGGGCTCGGCTGAGCAGGTGGCTGCAGAAAAGCAGCCGAGCGGAGGTGACAGCCAGAGGTATTTTGTAACAGAAGGTGTGCTGAGAAAAAAAGAGAGAGATCTGGCACGTGGTTTTCTATCTCTTTCCTCCTCAGCAGCTTTCAAAGGCTCTAAAAATAAACCTCCCTTGTGCCTCAGGCAGCGTGAGCAGAGCCAAGACTTCCCTGGAAAGCGTCGGCAGGAGCAGGTACCTGCTGCCTGTTCCCTGCTGTGCGGGGGGAAGCGGGGCCCTGGGGGCTGGGGTGATTTGCAGGGATGCAGTGTTCCCCTTGGAGCGCTCCTTGTATTTTCCACCTCAGCTTTCTCCCTTGAAGAGGGCAGCCTGGGAGCTGCCTCCACGTGCCGCTAGCAATGGATTGTGACGAGAAAACTGTCCCGTTGCTTTTTTTGGTGCTTGGAATACAAATTGCGTCGCTTGTCCTTTCTTGCACAGGTGCTGAAATCCCAATTCCCTCTCATGGGAGAGACGGGGATAGGGGCAGGGCGCAGGGGCCAGGCTGGAGCTGAGGGCCGTGAGGATGCTCCCACATCCATGCAGTGCAAATGGGTGCTGGGCACCTCTGCGTTTGGCGGGGGGTGCCGCCTGTTTAACAGTCAAACCCAGGCTTTTGTGAGGATGTTTCTGCTGTAGCGGCCCCTCCGTAACTGTTTTCCATGCTGTGCTCGGCTGTCGGGGCCGGGGGAACAGGGTGAAGAAGGGGCCTGCGCTAACAAGGGCTCTGCGGAGCCGGGCGGTGCCGTGCCGCGCGCCGGCCCCGTTACCTCCCTTTCTGCCATCGCCTCCAAGGCGCCGCGCTTGCCAGGCCCGGCTTAGCCCGGCTGCACGGCCGAGATAACGGCGCCGGCCGCGGCAAACGGGGCCGGGGAGCCGCGTCCCCCCAGGGACCTCGGCTCATGGGCGGCGCAGGCGCTTGGGGCTGCTGCGCGGGGCAGCAACGGGAGGCCCAGGGCACAGAGGAGGCGTCCTGTTTTGGCTGCTTTTATGTGTTTCTGGGGTGTTTATGTGTTTCTGGTGGTGGCACTGTGCAGCGGCAGATGGCCACAGGCTGGGGGGGCCCCTGGACTTCTATGTGGCCCCCCCAGCCCTCTGTGTGCAGCTGGCCCCGGGATGGGATGGATGGATGGATGGATGGATGGATGGATGGATGGATGGATGGATGGAATGGCCGGGGGGGCATCCTCAAAAGCAGAGGGAGGTGAATCGAGGGGTGCTTGGGGGGCAACATCTGCCACAGGCCATGACCACGAGCGGGTTTGCAGAGAGCAGAGGCTGAAAGGGCCAAAAACTGGGGTGTCCCAGGCCCCTGGCACTTGCGTTTAGGGCACAAGCCAAATGCACAGGCTCCCGGCCACAGCCAAAGTCCCTGCGGAGGTGACCCCAGGGTCCTGGCTCCTTATAGCTCATACCGCTCCCACAAAGTAACTTTTAAAAAATTTATTTATATATAAAAACATAAAATTACCAGTAGTTTGCATGAGTCACCAGAAGTAACATCCAAAAAAACCTGCAGAAAAATAATTCTATCCGCGGGCCGAGCCCCGTGCTCGGCGGCGCGGGGCAGGGCAGCCGTCGCTCACACCAAGGAACGACACGTGTGCGGGGCGCGCGGGCAAGCACAGCGCGGTCGCGGCGCCGCTCGATCGCGGCGTGCGGCGCCCGCCGGGGAGGACGCGGAGCCGGCTACGGGGGAGTCGCGCGGGGAGCCTCCGAGGGGACGGGAGCCGAGGGCACCGGCTTCCCGGGCAAGGCGGGAACAGGAGCGGAAAGCCTGGGAAGGCTGATGCCCGTGAGGAGCTGTGGAAAAGGGGCAGGCGGGAAGAGCTCTGCTCCCTTCTGGGTCTCTGGCTTATTGGGCACTTAGAGCTTCCAGTGGCTGTGCGTGAGCACAGGACAGGGAGCGGGTATGAAACCACTCGGGGCAGGTCTATGGCTTGGACGATGCAGAAAATCCCTTCTGGCCACTCAAGGCAGAGCTGACTTGATGCAGCCTCTCCCTGGGGTGCTGGAGGGCTGTTTGCCTCCAAAAAGCAGCAGGTTTTGGTCCTCCAAAAATAGCTGGTTTTGGCAAAGACTGAGGCTGCTTCCCTACCCTGTGGCTTGCAGGAAAAGGGACTGGAAGGAACCCTGCCCTGGAGCCGCGGGGCTGGAAGCCGTGTGGGAGGCGATGGCTCTGGCCAGGCTGCCCGGCTAGGGATGCACGGCCAGGAATCGCCCGTGGAGCGGGGTACAGAAGGCACAGACTGTTTTCCGGGCTGGCCAAGCCCCGAGGCGCCGGGAAGGGGCTGCTGCAGGGTCCCCGGCCAGCGCAGACCCCGCGGGGACGGCCGCTGCGGCGGCGCCTCTTCCTTCCCTTGCCCGTGCCCGGAGGCTGTTTAGAGGACCGAGGGCAGAAAGCGGCGAGGGGGATTTTCTCTTCCCGACTCCTGTCATCAGCGGTGACGGGAGCCCGCGGGCGGAATGGCATGGGAGGAAACGAGGCCGGCAGTTTGATGGGCGAGCACGCGGGCGGGAGGCACGGCACGGACGGGTGCGCATGCGGGGCCGCTTTTGGGGCCACTTTTGGTCCTTTTGGGGCCAAAAAAAGAGATTTCCCTCTTGGTTTTCTAAAGGCTGCCCGAGATCTCTGCTAATCCTTAAATCCAGTTAGCAGCTGGAGACTAGGGAGGTAAAGCCCTCATCCTCCTGAGCCAGGAGGCCGTGGATATACAGTGTGGTGCATGGCCTGGCCACTGTATATATATATATATGTGTGTATATATATGTGGTGCCTGGCCTGGCAGGAGGGAAGTGCTGGGGGGTGTGGGATAGGAAGCCTGCTCCGTGGGCTGGGATCGCTAGTGCAAGGCAGTTCCGGCACGGCCGATTTGCAGGAAGGAGGCAGGAACCTGCTGGCAGGAGTGACTGTTGTGCTGAACTGAAAGGCAGCAGAGCCTACGGTTTTGGTTGCTGCAACTCGGAAAAGACGAGGAGAGATGGAAAGCAATCAACTGGGGCTTTTCTAAGAGAAAAAAAAAAGCTGATTTGTGGCTGCTTACATTCCTGCTGTTCAACTTCACAAGGCTGAAAGGAGTTTGTTTCACAAGAGGCACCTTTTTGAAACCCCGGCCTCTTTTAAGGTATCTTGGGATGATTTCTTAATAGTCACTTGTCCTTTTAGAAGATGGTGCTTTCCAGTGGTTTGCACTGGGGGGAATAATGATGAGAGTCAACCTTACAAATCTAAGGTTGCTCCCTCCCCATAGTCTTGGATTAGTGTGTGTGCACGTGGGGTAATTCCTGAGGCACTCTAGGATAGTGGAAGGGATGAAGAAGCAGAGCGGGATGTCTTGCCTGGTCAGTGGCATGGTACGAATCCTCCTGCTCCTTCTGGGCTGGTTCCTTGGCTACCACTGCCCTCTGGAAGTCAAAATCAGCTGGAGAAAGAGCAATAAGTGGCAGAGCAGCATGGTGTTTTCTCCGGGCTGTGGGCCAGGGACCAGGGGTGGAAGCGTGGTGTTGGTCATGTCGTCTTGAACAAGGTAGGAGGAGCTGTGGCCGGAGCTGTGCTACTCACAGGCCCTTTCTGAACCAGAGTTCATCGCTCTGGAATTCATCCCATGGGGAGCGCTCACCCTAGGGCGTCTTGCATCATCTCCTAACCTGATAGGATTTTGGTTTTGCTCAAGTCCTGTTCCCTTATTGCCCTTGTCTCTGGCTTCACAATCCTTGCACACAAGCAGAAGGCATCTGCTGAGGAGGCACTGGACACGAGGGGCGGGTGCTGGGCACGTCACCATTGGCACGAATTGCTTGTTCACCTCTGGAACACGACAGGCAGCGTAGGGCACCGCCACGGTGCGACACGGGGAAGGGAGAAGGGCTCACCAGCTCAGCTAATAAACACATCTGAACTGTACAGGGGGCACCCAGCTCAGGCTGAGCTGCAAGGAAGGGCTTCATGCCTGGAGGAGCCCTCCGTCCGCGAGGAGGAGAGGGAGGCCCGCCTCAGATCTCGGTGGCGATGATGTCTTCGTAGGGGACATCGGCACCGGGTATGTCCAGCGCTATGGGCTCCTTGCCATCCTCCCCCGAGGCGAGCTGCTGGAGCATCTTCTCCAGGTTCTGGTTCCTTTTGTACATGTGCAGGTAGCTCTGCTGCAGCTGCTTCTGGTAGTGAATCACCTTCTCCTTTTCTTCCTTCCACGTCTGCCGCTCGTGCTCGAAGCCGGACGTCATCTGCTCGTTGCTGTCCCGCTCGGCCTTCAGCTCTGCCTTCAGCCTCTCCACCTCTCCCTGCAGCACCTGCACGTCGTCCACCATGCCCAGGGCCGGGCTGGCGGCAGACGTGGCCCTGTCCCAGCCCTCCTTCAGCTGCTCCTTGAGGATGGAGAGCTCCGTTCGGAGGTCCACGATCTCTTGCTCCAGCAGGTTAACCTTCTCTCTCAGGAGTTCGGACTCGTTCTTCTTGCGCTGAAGCTCATTTTCACACACCTCCAACTCCATGGCCTTGGTGTGCAAAGAGTCCTCCAGGTCCCGGGTTTTCATCTCCAGCCCTTCCATCTTAGCCCTCACCTCCTTCAGTTGAGCTTTGAGGCTGAGGATCTCCGTGGTCTTGGTGTTGAGCTCAGTCTGGGATTCCTTCAGCTGCTGCTTCAAGAGGGAAATTTCACCGGACTTCTGGCACACCTGCAGGGAGGGACACAGCGCCCGCGGTTAGGGCTGAAACGCACCACCGTGCGCAGGCAGCGGCAAAACCCGCCGCGCAGCCCCGTCGAGCCGGGCGAGCACAGCCAGCCGCGGGGCTGCGCGGAGCCTGGCTGGGAAACCGGCTCTGCCTGCAGCTTTTTTTGCAGCAGCAGTAAAGGCAGCTTTACTGCTCCTTTGCAGCAGCCGGCACAGCAGGCTGGAAATGGTATTTAATGACCAGCTTTTTTCCTCTCTGCAGTAGTTGTTTCCTTATGATGGGAGGTGCTGAACCGCTGAGCGGTGGCGAGCCAGGGGCTAGCGGCAGCTCGGAGGCTCCGCGTGCCGGCGGAGCTCCCGTGGCTCGAACCGCTCCATGCTGCGCGCGGTGCTGCATGCCCTGCTCGCGCTGCGCCCGCTGCAGCCGCACAAATGCAGCGGGGCTGCGGGGCTTTACGCAGGGCTCGCGCTGCTGCCCGGTTCCACGCAGGAACCTTTGCAAGCGCTGCCGTTCGCCGCCGCTGAGGCTGCGCTCTGGCGTGCTCGGGTGCCGCTTACCTCCCACTGAGTCTCCTCCAGCGCCGGGGCAAAACTAGTCTTCTCCTTCTCGTAGGACCTCAGCTTGGTCTCCAGCAGGTTTTGCTCTTTCATGAGGTTTTCCAGCTCCTCGCGGAGCTGCTTCTTCTCCTGCTGCAGCTGGAACACCTGGAGGTGGAGGACTTGCTGCGTCCGCTGCGTTTTCTGTGAGGTCTGCTTTAGCTTGCTGCTGCACTTCTGCTTGAGGCCCTCCAGCTCCTCCTTGCAGCGCCTCTGCTTCTCTTCATAAACCTGGCAGGAGGTGACTTCTTTCTCCTCAAAGCTGGACTGAAGCTCCTGCAGCTCTCCCTCCCTCTCTAGCAGCATTTGTTCCAGCTCCTGGATGGTGGACTCGTCCGTGGAGATGGGCGAGCGGATGCAAGTGGTCTTCTCCGAGGCATGGTGGGCTTTGCCAGGGTTGATGATCTTGTTGCCCCCGTCAGAGAAGGACAGGGCCTTCAGGCTCATCATGTTGCTGTCTTGGATGACCGCGCACTGCGTGATGTTGTGGGCTGAGCCCCCAAAGCGGCTCACAGGTCCCGTGGGGGTGACCAGCGGGTCCAGCTGGTAGCTGCTGCTGGTGCTGTGGGTCGGGAGGCTGGACATGGAGTTCCTGCCGGAGTCGGAGAGCCCCCCGGAGCACAAGGCCGGCTTGAGCTCTTGCTCCTTGGCCTTGTCCGGCGCGAGCAGCTGCTGGGAGATGTGGCTGCCGTCCTCCGGGGAGGAGTGCAGGATGGCGCCGGAGCGGGGCAGCACCGGCTTGAAGGCTGTCGGCCTCGCGGCGCTCTTCTCTGCACCCTGGGGACGAGAGAGGAGCCGGTGAGCACCAAAGACCCGCGCCACTTAAACTGCCCCAATCTGAACACGCGTGGCTGGAACCGCGAGCATGGGGACTGCATTGCCGGCCCAAATCCCAAAGGGAATGGTGGCGGGATCCCTCGGCACCTCCCCGCAGCCCCTCTTCTCCCATTTCCCTGGCACCAGCCCTTGTCGTGGAGCCGCCTCCCGCAGCAGAGGCCGGGATAGTCCTGGCAGCGGGATCTGCACCCTCGCCACGACGAGGAGCATCGCGGTGGACCCCGGCCCCACGCAGTCCCTGCGGGCCAGGGAGATGTGGGCCCCGCGGGTGTGCGGCAGGTGCCCCCCTACTAACCAGTTCCAGCTGATTTGGGAAGGGCATCAGTTTCGGAGGGGTGGGCGTCCCGAAGTCCAAGCTGCTCGACCCGGCCTGGCCGCCCGGCTCCCCGCTAGCGAGCGCCGTGTAGCCCGCCCGCTGCGAGCCGGGCGTTTTCTGGCTGACCTTGATGTAAAAGAAGTCCTCATTCCTGCTGCTCTTGGAGCCGGACTTGTGGCCGGAGTCGTGGGAGAAGCCAAAGCGGAGCAGCCCGTCCGAGTACCTGTTGAGCTTCTTCAGGTGGGCCGACTTGCGCAGGCGGCACTGGGAGGCTCGGCAGTGCTTGCCGTGGAAGCCGTGGCCGGAGATGAGGCTGCTGACGCTCCCCATGCCGCTGCTGGCGCGGCGGCGGCTGCGCTCATAGCAGAGCCCTCGTGGCGCCGGGAGCCGCGGGCCTGGCGGGACAGAGAGCGCGGCGTGAGGATGAGGAAAGGCCCTTTGGGGTGCGGGCCGGGCGGCACCGGGGGAGCACCGGCTTCTCCGGCGCCTCCGCGGCACCGTTCGGCATTGCCGCTCCGTGGCGAAGGCACCTTGAGCCCAAAGCGCCCTTGGTGCATCTTGGTGTGCGCACAGGGGAGGCCAGGTAGGGTTCGTGACTCCCGAGGAACCTGAGCTGTTGCCTTAATTAAAAATAAGGATGGGAGCAACATTTTGGGGGATTTTTGAGCGTTTTTGAGTGCTGAACAGGGAGTAGGCCCAAATTCCAGCAAGTGCCTGTGCTCCTGCCGTTCCCGTGGCTCTGGCTGTCACACTGTCAGCTGCCTCAGCCTCTCCTGCCCGACTTCAGTCCTCCTCGCTGCTCTTAACCCCCCTGGAAAGGGAGGCTGCGGGGCTTAATTGCGCTTAATGGCTGTGCAGCACTTCAGGAGGCAGGGAAAGGCATAAAGCATGTGCTAAGGACTGTGATTATGGCTCAGAGGTATGTGGTGCTCTCTGTTAATTCTCTGCTTAGGGGAAGGCAGCCCAGCTCTTCACAGGCGCCCCGTGGCAGGGTTATAATGGAGATGCCCCTTCCCTCCAGATAATTAAGGGGTGAGGTGGGGAGAAGGGGGAAGAGCTGCTGGGAGGCAGAAGTTGGAGCATATTCAAAAGGAGCTAAATCCAGATTGCACAGGAAGATGAGAGAGAAAGGGGAATTGTTCGGCGGCTGAATCACTTTGGGAGCGTGAATAATCGGAAACATCTCTGCTCTCTGCTGCATGCCAAACAGCTAGAAAAGCTGCCATTCTGCAGGACCCCAGCTCTCTTCCTCTCCTGTGCGCTGTTATCTCCAATATCTCTGATATCTCTGTTATCTCCACCAGAGCATGGAGGGATGTGCGGGCAGGGAAAAGCTCTCACCGGGATGGGGAAGGGAAGGGATGGGCAGGAGCAGGGAGCTGGAGGGGGCCCCTGGCCCCCTTTGCCCTGCGCTGCCCTCTGCGTTTCACCGGTCCAGCTCAGACACAGCCCCTTTCAGACCCGCTCCGGAGCGCTTTGCCCGACACACTGCTTCAATGCACCCTGCAAAGGTTCTGCCCTGAGGCCCTTAGATCGAAGTCAGAATATCGGCTTCAATCCCTCAATCCATTTGGATTCATTCATTTTCACAGGAGAAGGGAGGAAGAGCTGCAGAGAGCCGGATCACGGGCGCCACTGCCGGCCCCACGCCTGCGTGCACGTGCCTGCGGAAGAGAGGCAGCGTCACCGAATCAAAGCTGCCAAGCGGGGTTCTGGCAGCAGCGAGACAGCATGCGACATGCGCGAGCAGGAGCGGGGAAAGCAGGTATTATAGTTACACGCCTCGGGAAGCTTCGATTCCTTAAAGCAGGTAGCGGCCACGGGCGGATGCGCCTTGCAGGAGCCAGACCCTGTGGCAGGGGGTGGGGATGTGGCCAGGGCAGCAGCCAGGCCCTTTATCCAGATGCTCCCGGGGTTCCTTGGGTGCTGCAGAGGCTGGGAGAGAGGCAGGCGGGAGCAAGCTGGGCCTCTGCAGCCTCCTGGCAGGAGGCGTTGGGATGAGCCCCGGCCCTGCCGCGCACGCCTCCGAGGGCTGCGTTCCACCTTTGCATTTCTTCTTCCTCCTCTGGATTTCAAAAGGAGCGTTCTGGAAGTCGCGGGGGAGCTGGCACTGGCTGCGCAGCAAGGGCAGGAGGGGAAGGGCTCTGAAGGCAGCCAGGCTGCCGGCAAGTCGGGGCCTGGGAAAGCAAACCAGGCGCTTCCGAGCGAGCAGAGGGCTCGGGCTTGGGCTGCCCTCTCAGGGCATCTCCAAACAGAGCGGCTGACTTGTCTCCCTCCCCTTGCATCAGGCCCACTGCTGCAGGCATCTCTGGCCCAAAGCCCTTTCAAAGGCTCCGTTTTCCGCGCGATTTCCATCCCCTCCGCTCCTGGCTGTGCCTGGCTCTTGTGCTCAATGCGATTACTCCAGAGCGTGATTTGCCCTGTCACTCACCAATTACCGAGGACAGAAAGCCAGAAAAGACACACGCCTCTCCCTCCTGCTCTGCCGCCTCCGCCAAATTAGCCCCTCAATTGCTCCTTTGTAGGAGGCAGTGGCAGGGAGGGGGACAGGGGCAGCCGTGGGGCCCCAACCTGCACGTGCTGCAGTGCAGGACGTGCTGGGGGGTGAGGGATGGTGCTGGGACGTGGTGCTTGGAGGCAGGGAGCCGTGGAGCCCCGGGTTAAATCGTCCTAAAAAAAAAACCCACCAGGTGGAGGGGTAACAGCTGCACGTGGGGCTTGCTCTTTGGGGCTATTTGGAGCACGCACAGCACCTAACTGCAGCACTCCTTGCTTTCAGGTGGATTACACACCATGCAAGAGAAAAAGCTGCAGCCTAAGGGCGGGATGGGCCCCTCGCTGGTGCTGAGAGGCCTGGGGATCCTGCAGGAATCATGCAGTTTGGGGCAGTTTGCCAATAAACGCCTGCGCAGACATGCCTGGACCTGGAGGATCAGGTAGGAAAGCACAGATGGTCCCGTTCTTGCAGAAGCAGAGGAGAAAAAAATATGAATGGCATCCCACATTCCTTTCCAAAATCCAATCATGCCTATCCAGCAATTACATGCAGGCGAGACAACTTGCTCCCCGTCACCTCCTTTCTGAACGAGTTGCAGGAATTTAATCTTATCTCCTTGCAGCAGTTTCTTTGAAGCCTTGCCCTAAAATGCATCACCTTTTCTTTGCAAAGTTGCACAGGCATTTTGCTTTCTCCAGACAGAGCACCTTAGCAAAAAGTCTTCTTTTCTGTCCAGGCTTCACAGTGTTACTCCCTCTCTGCTGATCCTGTTCTCCCTCCTTGGTATGTGACAGCTTCCCTCTCCTCTGCACTCTCTCGCCTACTCTTTTTCCTTCTTACTTTATTGTTCATCATTTCTGTGCAGATGCACCCACACGTTTGGGTGTTTGTTGGGAGATGCACAGATAATACAGAAGCAGCACCATCTGCCAAGAGCCTGGATCCAGGACAAGTCTCCTTCCTGTTTCTGTACATCCCTGTCAGGTGAGGTGCCCATGTTCTGTTCAATGATTTGGGTCTCTGAGACACTAAAAAATGCAGTTTCAGAGTGAAAATGTGGTGTTTCCATGGTAAATAGCCATGCCTATCCTACCCAGAGGTTTTAACGAAGACATAGCCTGACCTAAAGCTTGGACCACAGCGATCCCACAAGCACCCGAGCTGTCTTTGGGGTCGGAAATGAAACCCAGGAGTAGTTGGTGCTGATTTCTGGAAGAACTCGGCCCCCACATCCTCCACCCCGGCAAACCTTGGGCCGGGGAGCCTGAGTGACCCTGGCTCTGTGTGCACAGGCGCTCTGCTCAGATTCACAGGCTCATCGCGCTCTTGCTGCGCCCAGCTGGAGATGAGCTCTTAGAAACCCGCTCGTTTCAGCCTCCTAAAAAAAAATAGCAGCAAATAGGTTTGGAGAGCCCCACCAGCAGGGCTGACCCCCACCCCTGAATCCTCCCCCTGATTCCACCAAGGAGAATGAATCCAAAGGGCGCCGAGGCAGACGCCGCGCGCTCCTCGTGGTGCGCGGTTGTGGCGCAGCGCCGGCCAAGGGCCCCTTACAAGGCTTTCATTCACTCCGATTCATTGTCCCCCGTTCATTCATTGACATTCATGGGGATCGTTTTGATGGGAGGCAGTGGCTGAACTGAGCGCAGGCTTCACAAAGCGCGCACCATGTGTTCTGCCCTGATTCCCCATTAGTGCAGGGGGACCCTCCAGCTGAAGAATAACCAGCCTCAATTACATGTTGCGGCCACTCTAATAGCCCAGGAGTCCATCACACTTAATGTTATTTCAATGAACACTAAGAGAATTCACACCCCCTGGCTGAGGCTTGTTAGCAGAGCCCGGCCTGGCTTTGGCGCTGATTTTGGTGGGCTTAATGCCAGGGCAGCAGAAGCAGATTGGGCTGTGTCTCTGCCCGTGTCCCCGGCAGCTGGGCTCTTATGGGATGCCCAGTGATACTACTGCAGGCTCTGGAGGGGAAGATGAACTTCTCGGGCAGGAAGAAAAATCAAGAAAAGGGAATCTCCATCGGTTTTGGACACCGGCCTTAGCCTGGCCGCGAGTTATCCCCAAGGGACCGCGTCCAGCATCTGCGGCCTCACTGGCCCCGGCATCCTTGGGAGTGGGGACGGTGATGCTTCCTGACGGTGACACAATAGGGCCGTATTTCAGTGGGGACACGTCCTGCAGCTTCTCAAAGCTTTCCACGGGGATGTGCTGCAAAAGCAAGTGGCTTTAATGGGAGAGCAGGGTAAAACTGTCAGGGTGATGATATAGGTGGCACTGAGGCTGTTGAATGAAGTCATGTTTGGGGAAGCCAGTGCTAGAGCAAGAGGAATGCCTCAAATTAATGATGAATCACGTCGGCAGGGTGAGTTTGAGAGGATCTCAGCCCCGCACCCGCTGCGCTGAGCCGGCCTCTCCGCTGTGGGGATCCCTCCATGGGGATCCCTCCGTGGGGCTCCCCTGCACAGGGCCTTGCTGCTGCAGCGGGAGGACCAGCCTCGAGGGCTGCACAGTCTCTGGGAGGACGGGGCAAGTCACCAAAGTCTCATCCCTCCAGATGACTGCACTTCTGCAGCGCCTTGTACTTTCTCACCAGCAAATATTACTGGACACTTAGCCTGAGCACAGACTAGTAACACAGGCAAATACGTGAGGCTAGAGAAAGTGGGGTATTGTTCTCCCTGTTTCCCTAGCCTGAGAGGCACTTAGAAATGAGACAAAACCAGAATGCTTGGAGCTGGTCACTACAAGGCCCTAGCCTCAGCTAGCAGGCATTTGTTTCCAGGAAAAAAGGCAGGGGGAAAAGTGTTTGCCTTGGCAGCCTGCAAGGAGTTTGGCATCTATTAAAGGCCTCCAGAAAGTCATAAGATGAGCAGAGGGACCTGTTTGGATAGGGCTGGCCTGGGGGCTGTGTAATTGATTTTCAGGGAAGCAGCAGCTGGGTCCCAGTGAAGAGGTGGATGAGCAGGAGAGCCGGGTCCCTGCGTCCTTGACATCCCCGTGGCACAGGCGGCTCCGGGTGGCCCTCTGGCCACGTGTCCGGGGGGAACTGGAGAAGCAGACAGTCCTCCCCTTGCCTGTGTAGAGTGAAAGCACTGCTTGCACTGACCTCCAAGGGACAGCGCTGCTTGCAGAGCCAATACGTGTTTCTGCACGCAGAATGGAGTGATTTTCAGTGCTGAAATGCCTCTGCTCTCTCCAGCACAGCTGCAGTTATTACTAAAGAGCTCCCCATGTGCACACGTCCTAAGAGCAGCAGTAGCAGGAGCTCAGCTCCTGCCGTCCCAGGGCTGTCCCTGCACCTTGCAGGTGGGGACACAGGGTCCCTCTCACCTCAAAGAGGTGGTGATGTGTTCTGGAGAGTGCTCAGCCCCATGCAGCACACATGCTAGATGCAAACATAGCCATGGCAGGGGAGAGTACGGACATCCTAGACCCCTCTTGCAGCCTGATCCTCTACTTGACCTGTTGCGACCAAGCCATCTTGATCTACAGCCTTCTTTATATTCCTTATGACACACATTTCTGCAAATAACCCTGTCTTACCTGTGGCATCCCTACCTACCCAATTCTCAGTTCAGAGCCCAAAAGCTTTCTCGCCCCATCTTCAGTGCCACCTACAAAGCTACAAGGCGCTAAGTGACATTTTAATGGTGGGGAAACCTTTCCCAACCTTCACCTGAGCACATGTGAAGCAATTCCACCTGTGTCCCCGAGACCTGCCCAGGCAGCTCGCAGCTTCGTTCCGGCTCTGGCCAGGAGCTCACAGCGTGGGGATTTCGGAGCTCGTTGCTGACTCAGTGCCTGAGCACTCTGCCCACACGAGTCATATCAGTCATGCTCCCGATACAAAGGAAATGCCTGTATGAGCCAGAGTTAAACACTCCCGGGGTGGAGAGAAAGATCTTTTCAGCTTATTTAATTCCTAAGAGCATCTGGCTTTTCCCACTAATGAGCAACTAATGCTGCAACTAAAGCTCTGCTAATTGGAAACTCAGAAATCTTCTGCTCCTTGCTTTTGTCCTTGGCAGGTTTGCTGACTCTTTGGGGATCTGGAAGGCACCTCTGAATTGCAACGAGAGCTCATGATCCCCTCTGCCCACCGGAGAAGAGCCACGAGCTCCCACGTGCAGCGAATTCCCAGTCCTTCCGAACCTGGCACAACTGCCCAGAGCGGAACAGCCAGGCTGGTGCCAAGTGCCCTCCGCTCTGTGCCCCTGGCAGCAATCCCACCTTTACCAGACACCTGCAGGACTCATGTCTTGACAGGGCGAGTTTCTGGGAGCGGGTTTTGCAGCTGCGTGGTGCCGAAGAGCTGGCGCTCCGCTCCTGGCGCCCACGTTTCCAGCAAGGCCCTCGCAGGGGCATCGGCGGCTGCTGCCCGTCCCGGGAAGGTGGCACGTGCGGTGACTTCCTCTCTCAGGGCACGGTGAAGGAACCGCACGTCTCCAGCACAGGAAAGCTATTTTGGGGCCTGGGGCAGGCTAGGGCTGGCAGCTGGTGCCGAGGTGGGCGACAGCTGAGCGGGGCTTACGCTTCAGAACCGCGAGGCCCCTTTTCATGCATCTATTGGGGACCTTACAAAACACAATCTGCCAGGGTGTGAGCACGCAGGGGGCATCCAGGGAAGAGGATTGCAAGGGGCTGGCTTGCCCGAGGCACTTGGCAGCTCAGCCCTCTCCCTACCTCCTTGCAGGTTCCCCCAAACCATGGTTGGGAAGTTGCAAGGATGCTGCCCTTTAATCCTGCTGTAGAGAAGAGCTGCACTCGTGGCAATTTGGACAGTTTTATTAACACCTGTAGCTGCCGTAAATGGCCAAGCCAACAAGGCTTGCACCCCGTGCACCTCCAGGGCCAGTTTGCTGAGCAAAGTGAAGGCTTTGCCTGTTCAGTTAAATATAACATGAGCCTCATGTAGCTGGAGGTGACAGTCCGTTGTAAATCCGTTTCCTCCCAGCTTTCTATTGCACCGTCATCCCATGGGGCTTTTTCTCCCTTCCTCTACCCAGCCACCTACAGCTAACCCAGCAGTGAAGGGCAGGGAACCGATTTCAGACCAGGTCAAGATGGTTGCACCAAGTGAGCAGGACACCAGTCCTTGCTCACTGCCAGGAAATACCTGCTCTAAGGCTTCATTTCCCACTGTAAAATTCTCCCCCAAATATACAGAGAAGCAGCCTCTTCACAAACGGGGAAAATTTAGAAGTGGAGCTGCGGGCTGCCATGGAGACAGGGCTCTGTGTGCAACCTCCGTGTCTCACGTCGTCTCTCCCCCTCTCCCAAGCAGCTGAAGAGCCGCCGGGAGCCGCTGAGCCTGAGCCCCGGCTCAATCCCCTCCAGCGCTGCCAGGTAGGTGCTGGGGACCCACGGCCGGACCCACCTTCTCCGGCCTTTTGGCTTCCCCTCGCTGGTGGCAGCAGGGACATGAGCACCCCAAGGCTGAGGACGGTGCACCTCCAAGGGGAGAATTTGCTCTAGTAGGAGCCGAGCCCGGCACGGTGCGTGAGATGGGAGGGAGGAATGACAGGGAAGAACTAGAGAGCAAGTGGAAGGAAAGAAAGAAAGTGATGTTAAATCATAGCTGGAAACCGTCTGCTGCAGGGGGAAGCTTTTGGTTGCTTTCCTTAAGCAAGAGGAGGGGAAAAAAGTCTGATCTGGACATCCAGGATAGCTGAAAACCTCGAATGTTTATATTTTCTCCTCTCCCAAAGCTGCCCTGTTGTGAAAACCACTCCTTTAATTCCTGGCTGCCAAATGGAGTGATTTTCTCAAAAGAGAAATGTACATTAAAGTTGCAAGGAATATTCGGTTAACATTTACACGAGATCACCCATAACTGGCTTACAGGGATGTCATTTAATTGTCTAAAAAATAAAATAAATGCAGGCACGTTTCTGAGAGGGAGCCCAGAGCGGATCCGTTCTGGGCTTTGTTCCTGTTACCACTGATGTCTAGCTAAAAGGAAATTAAAGATCACAACCTTCTAAACTGATTTCCATGCTAAATTAGAGCCTACGACAAAGTTTTCTTTGCTTATGCAGTATGGCAAGAGGCCAAACAGATCCTGTCTGCATTTATGAATCCTCAATAAATTCTCCGTAGAAGATTTCGTTCCAATGAGCCCTTTGGAGGCTTCCTCTTTTGCACTAGAGCCAGAGGAGCATCCAGCCGCGGGCCTGAGCAGCGCCGGTGCCTGCGGTGCGGAGAGGCTCCTTTCTCCCGAGGCGAGCGGCCCGGGAGAGCAGCCTCCCCAGTAAATCCTCGCAATCTCTTACTGGGAAGCGCAGCAGAGCGCTCGCACTGCTCCCCTCTGCTGGAAGGAGCTGCCTCGCACAGAGGCCTTAGGCGGCCCCGGCGGAGCCTGGATGTTGGAAGAAGGCCTGAGATGCAGCTCCAAGGAGGAAAGCCGTGTGGACGCGTATTCCCAGGAGCCGTTCCCGTGCCGCTTGGATGTTTTCCCCCAGGTTTTGCCCTCTGAAGCCGGGGAATGGCCGTTTGCACCCTGCTGAGCCCTGATCAGAACTTGTCCTGCCTTCCTGCTCCAGGGGCAGCCTTTTAGACGAGAGCCAGCATGAAAACCCCTCCTGCAACGAGCCACGGAGGAAAGGCCTTTTGATCCCCGTGCCAAGTCTTTGTGCATTCCCGGCTATTTTTAACTGCTCCCCGGTGGCAGCCAGGGTGCCGCGCAGCCCCCGCTGCTGGGGCTGGTGCAGGAGGGCGCCGCGCTGCTGCCCGGAGCCTGCCTCGCGCCGCAGCTGCTGCCGAGGGGCTGCTGAGGCTCCCTGCCCTGCAGCAGCCTCCGGAGGAAAGCGAGCCCAGGGCAGCCGGGGAAACGCGCAGCGCTAAGTACATCAGGAGCAGGGCGGCTAGGAGCTCCCAGCCAACCTATGCAAAGGAATAGGGACAGAAATACTTGTAACCCCCCTTAAAATCCCTAGTGGGGAGGACTAACAAAGCCACTGAGCTTCCCGGCAGTGTGAAGTTTTGGGGAAGTGCGGAGGGCGCTTCACCAGGTAAGTCTTGGGGTTGGTCTCGCAAAGCAGCTCCAGGGGAACCTGGAAAGGGATCCTGCTGGACACACGTCCCCAGTAGTGACAGGGCTGGTCTTTCCTCTGGTTCCTCTAGGTTCTTCCGCATTCACTGCGGAATCTGCCTGAATCTCCTGTTAATTTTCCTCCCACTGCTCCACAGCACTGCCTGCCAGCAAGGAGTGACTAAAGGGTGGGTGGAAACCAAGGACTTGGGACCAATTTAGCAGCCTGTGGCACCAGGAGGAGGGGAGCACCGGGAGCAGGGAAGCACGGGCACAGCTGGCGCTTGTAGCTGACCAGAGGCTGGGCAGGGAGCTGAGAGCATCCCCCGTCGCGTGCAATTGTGCTGCTGAGTGCACTTCTGCAGCTGCCATTAATTGCCCCACTGCTGACTGCACCGCTGATTTTGCCCTTACAGTTCTTTGTCCTACTGATTAATGGCCCCGGTGATTAATTGCATGGGTGACGCCGCATCTGACGGCCGGCAGAACTGCTGGCTGGAGCTTTCGCAGACCCCTGGAAAAGCCCCACTGTGCAGCCGGCCAGGAGGTGTGAGCTGGGCAGGGCCACACTGGGTGCAGAGCACCAGCACCACAACAAGTGACGGCCCAGACCAACCTCTGCCACAGAGACGGTCGAGCCTTGGCTTTCACAGGCAGGACTTAATCCCTGGCTTTACAGCACGTGAAATCCAGGGCAGCCTGAGGATAAGGCAGGTGCCACGCTGAGCTGAGGGGGCACTGCTCACTACGCCCCGGGTCCCCGTGTCCCTTGCACACCCGTGCGTGCAAGCAAGGGACACCCGTGGGCACGGCTGCCTGTAGCCGCGAGCACCAAACCGCGTGCAGCGCTGCTGCCCGTGCGCTCGCCCCTTGCGCCCCAGCTCCGCTCTGGGCACGCGGGGGACCCCGGCACCCCCGAGCAGCCCTCGTGCCCCCCGCTGCCCACTCCCCGCTCCCGGAGGGGCTCAGAGCGAAGCCAGCCGGCGGTTCGGGCCCCCCCGCGCTTGCCCGAGGCGCCTCGCGCGGCAGCGGAGCCCCCGCCGCCTCCCCCCGGTCCCGCGTGTCGCCTCCCCGCCTCGGCGGCCGCTACCTTCGCTCGGCGGCTGCTTCCCCCGGCGGCGGCGGCTCCCCGGAGCCCCGGAGTGAGCCCGGCGGCGGCTCCCGGCTGCTTCCCCCGGCGGCGGCGGCGGCCCCGCGGCGGCTCCCCGGCGCGAGCCCGGCGGCGGCGGCCG
>JAVCKT010033475.1:0-10251 GCA_032273925.1 Rhynchotus rufescens
TTTAAGATACCTGCTTTTTTCATAATTTAGAAATATATCCAAGGTGAAATCTAAACACAGAAACTGTATCCACAATATTAAAGTAATTGCTTTCAGGATTAAATAGGTGTGATCCCTTCTGAGCATAATCCTTATAACTAATTTAATTGCAACTAAGAGGGATTTAATTTAATTAGGTAACTGGTTTAAATACCCAAGGAATTAAGCTGAACCAACTTGGAGAAATTAAAAAAAAAGAAAAAAAAAACAAAAAAGATTTTCCTCTGAGGCTTCCTTTCCAGTATCACACAATCTTCTGCCATCATGAACACAGATGTTCTCTTAAAGTCTGCACCACTGCCAAAAGCTCTTTGTGTTCATGCAGGACTTACTTGTTAAATAACGTTCCTGCATCTGCTGCTGCGTCCTTAGTCCTTTCCTTCCAGAGGACCCAAGTCAAGCGCTACACGAAACAGTCCCAGAAGACAGCAAAACAAAGAATGTACTTCTGCAGGTAGAAGTCCAGTGAGGAAATAGGATGAAAAATTCTATGCTGCTTTTATTTTTAAAAACATATGAGTGGATTAGATCCACTCATCCAGGGATGACAAATAGCCCATTAAGGTATTCATCTTAATGCGACAGTAGGCTTAGAGTGCAATCATAAGGTCGAATAGTTTCATAACTGAAATTTGTTGATCTGAATGAAATACATTTGTAGTTAAGTTCAAAGGATCCACTTTCCAGAGGAGAAACTCCACACATAGACTTCTCATTACACATATATGCATAAATACTCATATAAAGAATGCTAGTTCTGAGAGAACTTTTTTCTCCTTTTGTTCACTAGAGGATTCTGGCGCAATCAGCAAACTCTTTTGACCACATTTTCTTGTACAGAAAGCTCCACCATGTGGTGAAGTTGCTTCCTTGTAAATTTGCTTATCATTATAGATAACTGATGCCTTTAGTAAGTGTTTTATCCTTAATTACATTTAGGAAAGCTCTTGGGGGAAAGAAAATGAAATACTGAAAAGATGTTTTCATCTAAACAAGGAAACAGGTGGATAGTTCATTAGGACATCTACCAACCGAGACCTTTCTTTCCAAATACCACAATTCCATCTAGAAACCTTACTTAAATATTTTTTTTTTGGCTATTTGAACATCAGTACCACCATTATAGCTCTTGAATTAGCAATTGGTACAGTTTGGGGCTCCCTAGTTGTGCAATCCATAGAAATAGCAATAAATTTCGCTCATCCCAATTTTTGACATTATTTCTTCTTGTAACTTGCTCATAGCAGACTTCCAACCAGACAATTCTAGCTGGTAAGCAGTTCCAGATGCAGCTGGGTATACCTTGTTTAACTAAACAGCATATAGCGGGAAGCCAAAAGTAGTCTAAGAATTTTAAATTCATAGCAGACTCATATGGAAGTCTAGCAACAATCGAGTTCCCTTTTGAAATCCAGATCATCGTCTAAAGCTCAAGATCACTTTTCAATCACTAATGAGAAATGGTGAGGGGAAAAAGAAATAACAAGAGATCGACCCTCTGGGATTCTGAGATGTACGGGTTGCACTGCTTTCTCTTCTAGGTTCTTCTTTCTTCTTTAATATCGATCTTAGAAACACTAAGAATAAAATGATTCTTACCTTTCCCCTTTTTGCTAAAGTCTTCAGTAAGCTTTTCAAGCACTGCTCCTTCAGTAGAGCATAAATATTCAATGCCACATTAAGTGCTTAATATCTGCAGATGGGTAGAGTTTTGACAGAGCATTATCGTTATTACCATTTATCAGGAGGAAGCCTAAGTGACAGGATATTGAGGCTCTGACTCAAAGCCTACTGAAGTTTTTGGCAATTTTTCCATTGCTTTCTAAGAGCTTTGAATAACATACTAGTGAGACAGGACTCCCACCATGAAGCACTGCGGAATGTTTTTGTGCATTCCAATAGGACAAGATTCCACCTTCCATTGATCACTGCTGTCCTGGAGGCTGCCCAAAAGCTGGAACAGGAACAAGAAGCCCCTGGAACAGGGCCTTCTTCACAGTTTGATTTTGCAGCATGTCACCTAGAGCCAGTGCATACACATTTACCAAAACAAAACAAATTGCAGGGAACCTTAATATTGAAAGGATAAAGCTGTCATAAAAAGGAGATGTTTTTGATGCCAAAAACTGGGGTGTGCTTCAGGTGATGACTGCACATACCATGTTTCCTAGAAATGTATAAAGTGACTACTGTCCAAGTGTCATAGAAAAAAATTCTCCTCATAATGAGGAGTAACAGAAATCAACATTTTGTAAGTGACAGAACGTAAGAAGTCTGTAGTGCAGACCACCTTATGTGAAACGTTCATGAGATTTTTGGAAGATGGTAAATGACATTTATATAGGGTACTACAGTAATGTCCATCAGCACTGCCTTCTCAGGCTAGTGTTTAATCCACTGTCCACTTTCTATGGAAAGTCTCTCTGAAATAAAACTAAGGGGGTGATGCATACAATACTGAGCACTCCTCCCAGACACACAAACTAGACAACTTCAGTAAAATATAAGCTTCTAAGAACCAGGTCCAGACATTTAAGCTCCTCTGTTTAAGAGCAAGAGTCTAATCTGATTCTGCTGTAATCTGATTTGGAATTTGTAACATGACCTAATATGAAGAAACCAGATCAATGAGATTAGGAACCTGCACTTGCAAGAGAAAAAAGCCAACAGACTAATACACAGACATACACAGAGACAACAGAGACAAAACAACTGGAATCTGAGAAGACTGCAGCAAAACAGTAAGATTTCATCATTTGAGATGACATGTAATAATCTCCTAAAACATTTAACATTAATGTGATTTTCTATAGATAATTAGAAACCAAAACTCCATGAAAGGGAAAGGTTCAGGTCACTGCATCACAAATCCCCATTTTGGATGATGAAAATTCTTGCGCTCCCCACTCCGGATGGGCAATATTCTTACTCTGACCAGGGCAGCACCTAGCAGGAAATTCACGAATGGGAAGAAAAGCCATAAAAGCAGTGATATTCAGGGTTGTGAACGCAATTCTTCATGGTCAGGTTAACAGTGTCTGACTACCCTTCTGACCTGAGCTGCCAAAGAAACACTTCACTAGAAAGAGAAGGGAAGCATGAGCTGGAGTTTGAACACTGCAGCGAAGCACTGACTGCAGCGCTGCACAGGCACCGAGCACAGGCATCTTCAGAAGGCACTAAAATCCTGAAAAAGAACTCATTAGCTGTGAGAGATCTCCATCTGCACCTCCATCGCTTTATCATGTTACCATGTCAATCAGACAAATCAAACAGACAAATCTGTTTCCGAATCCACAACGAGCAAAGAAAAAAAACAGTGCTATTCCTAGTGAAGAGAGCATCCTTGTCTTTGGTGCTTCCTCAGGGAAAATTTGGTTTAAAGACAAAGGAAATTGTCTGCTATTATCCACAATCCCTATTTACTGACACGTGCCAGCCCTAAGACACGGACACAGTAAAAGTTCTCTGGAGTAAAGAAGTAAAACTTATAAACGGAGATTTTACCACCAAGGCTACATGCTGCTTACTAGCTGAATTCCCCTCTCCCAGGGAACATGCCCAGAGTCCCCGCGAGGTGGCTGCAGAGACTGCTGCTTGCAGCCGTGCGCGGGCTTGGACACGAGTCCTGCGCCTCCAGCTGCCCTCCCGCTATCCCTGCAGCTGCCCACTCCCTCCTGATCCCATCAGCTACAAGCCAAAGTCTGCCTCGTCCCATCTGAATCCTATCCTAGCTTCATCATGGGCCATGCAACACAACTCTGTCCCAGGGAGATTGTGCCAACTAAATATCTAGCTGTAATTTGCTGAGGTCTAAAGGACAAAACATTGATTTTGGTCTAGGAACCTCTTTAAAGACAGATAAGTTGCAGCCAGGATCTCTTTTCCCCACACCTATATCTAATTAGAAAGTCCTATACAGAAGGCCAACAGAACACTTCTCCCAGATGCACCTCTATCCCTCTTGGTTGAAATTTATCTCTTACTGGGTTTTTCAGTCATTTAAAATTCTTGTATTTACTCAAACTTACTTCCTACCTCTATATTGAAGGGATTTTTATCTCAATATTAAACCCAAGTCAGACTTACCTATCTACCCAGAAAGATTTTAGGTTTGATTACCAGATTCACATCACCATCTTTACCATGCATCCACTTTCAGACTGATTTGTCCAACAGGCTGGCGCCTGCCTGAGCCATAACCTCAGCACACAGCCAGCTACTGTTGTTAGCTTTAGTTTTCATATAGAACTAAAGAGCAACCCTAATTCTCATCCTCTAAATGTGCTCACCTCTCCAAATTAGTCATAAGATCTACTCTTGCACACACACACTTGATACCTTTGCTTTTTTATATCCCTCTTCCTGTCCCAATAGTGAATAAAATTATGCAGTACCCAACTTCCATGCACCTACTTCATCAGAGAAAAAAAAAAAAACCAGAAAAAACAGCTCTTCAACATGAATCAAACTTCATGGCGTTATCTAAACCTAGTCCCTTAATTTTCATGATTACAGGATATGCAAAGCAATGTGAGTCACATAGATATCAGTTCTGATAAGGCCGTAAGACTTTGTTCTCCAAGCCCTGAACATGCACATTTAACCTTCTGAAATCAATTTATAGTCATTACTAGCTGTTGTTTCATGTTTGTGGATTTGGGGCTTGGCTCTTATTGAAGAGATGATTGATTAATTACAACAGTGCAGCAACCTCATTTAGCTAGGAGACATTTCTAGAGTTTAATTTTCTAACTGAAAAAGCAACCATAAAGGTATATGAAAATTACATAACCTTGAAACTCTAAAGCTTTTCATGAGAATCTGCATTTAAATAACTCTCTCATTTGCCTTTTAAAAATATTTTAGATCACTGAGTCACTGAAACTAGACACATGTATAACTTTTTCCCTATTCTCAGTCAGATCTTCTTGTAGCCTGATTTTAATTTACAACCTTTGAAAAGGAATGAATTGTATCGCTCTGAGCTAATACTGAAAATGAGGCCCAGAATATGCCATATACTATAAGTCAAAGTCCTAGACACAAGAGAGAGATGTTGAACCAGACAAAACTATTTACTTTAGAAATATTTCACTACTAAAACAGAAAGGGCAGTTAATCACTCCTGCTTCCATAGGAAGCCAATACATTACTGAAATCTCTCTGACTGAAATTTCAGTCTTTGAAAGACTGAAATAGTCTTTCAAATCAGTATTTTGAAATTAAATTCTGACAATTTGGAGAAAAAAATTACTTTCTTTAGTTAAGAGCTTCACTTCTACCTCAAGAACCTCTGTCTCTGGGCAGTTCTGGTAGCTCTGTCGTGGGGTTGAGGAGGAAGAGAAGAGCTATACAACAATTATTTCCTATTAATGCTGCTTAACTCAAAAATCAACATCTAGCTCTTGCCCTCCATGGGCTTTTGCAGATCTGTGGATGAGTAGCAGTGCCTTGGAGGTGGCTAACTCATTCTTGGATGATTACGGAAATATCTGAATATGAAAGTAAGGCACAGTGCAGCCCTTATTTGGCCAATTAAGCAGAAAACCAATATTAACAGCTTTGAGAAAATCCAAGGCAAATGTAAGCATCTGGTATTTTCTACTTATCTCTTAACTTGGGCTTTCTTGGCATATGAGCTGTTTTTTGGCCGTTTGCCACTACAAGCAGAGAGCTTGTCTTATAGGAGAAGTCAACAAGAGGCCTCACTTTCCCATCATTCGTTTTCTCTCCTCTCCAAAAAGCAGTGATAAGGCCGATGCAATCTCTTGTTGCATCCCAGGCATAGCAAGATATGTGACTATCTCCTAAAGAATGAGTAGCACACACAGTTGCAATATTTTTGACATACTTTCCCTACACACCGAGTGCCTTGGGGATTCTTGATGGTCCTTTTGGCAACTTCCCTTCTTGCTGTCCCTCACTACAAATGATGGGCTGCCTTCCTTGCCACTCAGAGAGGCTTTTGCAGAAAAAATAGCCAAAACAAGACTGCCAACAAATCAGACAAGGAGGAAACAAGCCTCAAACTTTCCTCCTCCTCAAATATTTTCATATATCTACATTCTGCAAGAACTATATGTTCCCACATTTACCATAGGCTGCAAATATTACTGAAAAAGGAAAATTTCATGGTACTAATCTTCAGCATGACAGTGCTTGAAAAACATTCACTCTCTCCACTCAGCTTGTTTCATTTCATTCTCTCAGGAACCCAAGTATACAATAGCTGCCGCTCAAAATAATTAAAAACTGTGATTTTTTGCACAGATTGAATACAGGTTTTGCCCACACTCCCTCTAAACAGCTCCAGCTTTGGTTTAAACACAGCTACAGTAAAGTGTAGTTGGAGAGTCTCATATATAACACCAGAACAAGAAATCACTGCAATATAAATTACATTTTGATCTCCAACATAAGCATTTTAACAGGGCATGATTCAGAAAAGCCTTTAAGCAAACAGTTAGGTCCCATTGATTTAAGTGGGGTTTAAGTACATATTAAATACTTAGTTGAATTAGGGCCTTACTCTGAAGGGACTTTTAGAACAAGGAAAACATGATAGGCTTTGGGGATCTTATAGATGAGACATTTAACTTAGCAAATTTGGCTTAGGAACTTGTAAAATGCCAAAGGAGCCAAGGAGAGACTGCAAGAACAGTTGGCCACTGGAGGTCAATTCAGGATATTTCAATATACCAATATGAGATGGATTTAGTTTATAAAATACTTTTTTATATATATATAAATTGCAATATATAACTTATAATTAAGGTGTGTCACCTTAATGTATCATTTAGAGCTTTGCTGTACATACTGATTGCTGCTGCTGCTGCTAAATTTCTAGTCCTCTCCTTTATTCCTCTCCAGTTCTTCCCTCCCACTTTTAACCCCAGCCTTCTGGTTAAGGGTAAGGAGGAGGCTTATGGCATTTGCTGCCCGTCAGTCAGCTCGAGCTGCACAACCAGCAACAAGAAAGCAAACAGCACCAAGTGCCTCATCCTGCAACACGATGATGTGGCCCCCCAAGCAGGGCTCAAACTGACATTTTGTATCAGCAAAGATGATATAATTTCTCTTGTAGGTGCTCTGGACTGATATCAAAACTATGTTTAGTCTCTACATAATTTCCTAAATACTGTAGTTGTCACCAAAAAAAAAGAAAAAAAGGCATTTTGCTTATGGAACGGCTTTTAATTATTTCCTTATCTTTTCCTTGGCTCCAGGTATTATATAAATTATCTAATTCTACTGACATTATTGCAGATGGTTGCATTATTTCCATTAATCTTGCAGAGTAGGAGTTAGCTTTTGAGGACATGAATAATGCTTGTTGTCAGCTTTTCTTTGTGGGACTAAGCCTATTTTCAGAGCAGTCTGCGAAGCTTGGTTCCCTAGGTCTAAGAATAGCCCAAGAGGAAACAGAACCTTACATCATGTCCAAGCACTGCGGCTTGTAGTAAAATCAAAACTCAAGGGATTAGATTTTATAATTTGACCAAGTCACATCTTCAAACAGATTATTTTTAAGTTTTTTTTTTTAGTATTACATTCTGAAGCTAATTAGAAAACCTCTTTATTGATGCTAGCTTCATGACAGGTCCAAATTAAAACATGACCAAATTTTAAAAAACTAAAAAAACCCTTTTATTTCTTGCGTTTTCTGACTCCTGCCATTGCCTTTTCAGAACACTGTTTAATTTCATGGCAAATGCATGACTCCATCCACAATGCAGCTACTACAATCAACCTATATACATTTACTAACCCAACTCAAAAAGTGTCTCTCTCAAACAGTGCAAGACCAATTCAACTACATGTTAAACTGAAACCTCGGTATTATGGCCAACACGTCTGGTAAATTTGCCAAGTAAGCTGCATTAACTGGTGAAAACGCTGCCCTTTACATGGGAACATGTAGATGAGCACCCAGGATGCTGAGCAGACAAATGTTCAACCCAACTTGCTCTCGCCCGAGCGGGAGCAGAGCACTCTAATTACAGGGCAGGGAATTGCTTTGGTTTTCTTAGCACTGTATTAATCCCAGCTTGAAATTTAGGACACAACAGTCTTTGAACTGAGGCCAAATGTGTTTGCAACGATTAGCAGATAAATTAGGAAAATACTCAACCTATTAAAATGAAGATACTCAGGATGTAATTGGATAGGGAATTAAATTTTTTGTTTAACACTGATTAAAACAAGTAACATAGCATGATGGTTCATGCTCTGAAAAAGTATATGCCTGACATATCATATACTGTGTCAGAAAACAAAATAGAGTTGTAGATTTTTTTTAAGCAACATCACAGACTAGTGACACAGTGATAATATTACAGTATACAGATACATAGTGATAATACTACAGGCTAGTTAAATAATTAGCTTCCACTATAAGCACTTATAACAAAGCAATTTTTTACTCTATTCAAAAGAGTAAAACAATTTTCCAACATGGATTTAAATGAAAATCAGCCTAGCAGTCATATAATACAGTATACTAATATGGCAATGCTAATTCACTAGCTAAACAATCAGACCAACACCAGTAAAACCCAAAATATAATATGTGAATATCAGTCTCCTTTATTCCCCTACACCTGAAAAAGAAACAAAAATCCCAAACATACCAAAGCTTAGGATAAATTCTGCATTGAACTGTGACTGCTGTGACTGTTACTACTTTATAGTGGCTTACATAAAAAGGTCATCCCCAATTACAACTGAATGGATTACTATATGTAATCAGTTATAGTGACATCCACATTGACAGGGCAATTCTGAAGCGGGGGAGAAGAGAGGGGAACTGGTGGGAGCCCTTTTCTTTTCCACAAGAAAAAAAAATCGATTAGTATTTATAGCCCAGGATTTGTGTCCTTAATAGGAAAGCAAAAAAAATGTACAGCACCAGCACTCATCTCAGGGTTTGCTAATCACAAACTAAATCTAAATTTTTTTTTTTTTTTGGGTCATCATGAAAAATGATTTACAATTTAGGATGACTGTCAGCATCTCTCATCAAGGCAGGGTGAAGTCTGGGGCTGTCTAGCTGTTTGGAGGACTGATGAGCCATGGCTGATTGCACTTGGCTTGAATCCTTCCAAAAGGCTGTGAAAATGCAAACCCACCAAGTTTCCCATTGCCTTCTACCCTCTGTCTCATTACAGGGCTGCTGGTGCTATCAATAACCAACTGAAACAGCAGTCATTGGATATGCCTGTTTTTCCAAGGCTGCAGGACTACTTAGATACTCAAGTTAACATTACCCAGGTCTGCTTGAGCTGTTGGAAGCCATCCAGCAGCTGTAATAGACCAGGAACGACTAATTTAACTCATCTCTTGGCTAAAATACCCTGTTTTTAGGGCAAAATTAGCACGTTGACCCCATTCTGGTAAAATTAGGCTGGTTCTGATACCAGAGCTATTTTAACACAAGGAATGGGCTCCATTGTAACTTTTAGTGAAGAGGGACTGATTTTCTCATCTTGGTTTTGTGACTATGAGCTTAAAACTGTATTTATAACTTCTACAGAAACTTGTAGAGGGAATGTACAAGGCAGGAGCACCACCAAAGGTTCCTGACTAGTCACTCGAGTAAGGCATGGCATGAGCAGACAGAAGAGCACATTGCTTTCCTAGACTAATAATACAACCACTGGGACTCTCCTAGTGATGAGTTTCTAAAGGAATGTGGTAAAAACCCAGCCTGGCCTGAAGAAATTATTGAAGAATCATCCCAAACAAGGGAGAAATTTACTGATGGGATCATCCAAAAGAGAATGGAAGGCTCTAAACAATGCAATTGCTCTTGTTCATTTGTAACATCTAGGGGATAAATCATCCCTCAGATGGAAACTAAATCCACAAGTAGGGAAAGTTATTTGGCAAATAAGCCACGATAAACCACAAACAGTCATCACAACTTCAAAAGCAAAGCTATTTTCAGGCTGAAGAGATGGGGATTTTTCATTTCCAGCTAAAGTATACAAATTCTTCTACGAAATTCTTCTAGATCTCCTTGTATATGACTAAAAGCACAGACCTTCCAGCTAGTCCTGTCTCCCCAATGCCACTTGAACCTTTGTCTCATCTTTCACAGCACAAATGACCTCTGTAAGGCAACCAAAGAACAATACCACAGACAACAGTTTCCCCTATAGCTTTCCTCCTTTTTTTACAGGGTATTGTTCAGGGTTTAAATTTACTTTG
>JAVCKT010033476.1:0-11238 GCA_032273925.1 Rhynchotus rufescens
TTTTTTTTTTTTTTTTTTTTTTTTTTTTTTTTTTACAGTGGTGACTTGATTTTTAGACATAAGGCTCAGACACATTTAATACTTAAGACTGAACCAGGAGCTTTCAACCTTAACCTCATTAAACCAGGAATTTCTTGTATAGTGCTTATACAGTAAATTTGCCCCAGCATCATGGGGGCATTTACAGCCGTGACCACACAAGCTTGCATAGATTGTTGATTTCTGTTTTCTGTTCTTAAATGTGAGGGTAAACTAATCCCAAGAGGCTAATGTTTGTTAGAGCACTATTGTTGCAAAATACCACTTTGCAAATTCTACTAAAATTCCAGCTGTCAAGAAGCAGATGCCCCATGAGAGTTTTAGATACTTAAGTGGAAGTAAAACCAGAAGACTAAGTGGCCACAAGCAAACATGTGAGATTGCAGCACTGAGTAGCTTGTCTATCACATTCCCCTCATCACAGCACAGAACACTCAATGCACCTTTGGAAAAGGCCCTCCAGGTAAGCAGGGTATGGACTACAGATCTGGCACAGGCAGTGTGAGGCTCTCAATAGATATTACAATAACCACCTCTCACTAAACCAAAACACTGACCCTTACAGAATCTTCTCAAGTCCAGTGAGTAAGAGAGTAAACACTATGTGAAGCAGCAGCCTCAAGCACCCAATCCATAAAGCAGTCCCATAGAAATCAGACGCACAGGATTTAGAGACCCATTGAGGAATCAGTTCAGACTGAGTGACCAAAGCCTCGGCAAATATTTTTGGGGAACTTGCCCCTCCAGAACCTTCTACAGAGGAGAAGTCTATGGAACATCCACCGCTGAGCTACTCAGGGGGCTCCAACCTGCAGACTGTGCACAGAGGAACTTACCAAGCAGAGCAACACACGTGGTGGGAAAGATCAGAAGTTTGCTTCTCTTTTGAAACCATAGAGAAGATTCTCAGAGAGCACAAAGTTGGTAAAGAAAAACTTAAAAAATGAAAAATCACAGGTGCTCTGAGAAAAGTCATGAAAGGAGTATCAAGTTAGCACACAAGTGAGCAGTCTACATTCCTAACTACATGAAGGCATAAACACTCACTAAAGTATGGAAAGAAGCTGATAGCTGCCCAGCTGCTCTGTCAGGTACACTCTCGGGCACAACGCTTGAAAGGCCAAGAATTGCAGAGAGTATCCATGAAGCTCAGGAAGAGCATGAAGCAGCTTTAAGTCATCCCACAAGGGGATGAGAATGATGCTAGAGGTACAGCGGTATTTTGTATTAGCCTGAATGGACCAAGGGGCAGGGGCAGTAATAACTGGCTGCTGCCCATTTCACTGCTGCACTTGTATCCAGTTGTAGGTGGCTCAGTTTGACGTTGCATCAGCTTCCTTGATTCATGTTTGGAGCTTCACTTGTCATTGTCCAGCGCCAGCTCATTGGTATTTTTTACAAGCAATAAAAAGAAAAAAAAAAAAAAAAAAAAAAAATAAAAACCACATGATTTTCTACATGATTCTTCTCACTAATTTATTAATAGCTGCTTATTGTCAAGTACGTAGCTAAATGTCCGCTGTGCGCTAATGTGATCTAACCGGTAACGGCCATTTAACGGAAAACAAGGCGGGGCGGGGCAAGGCAGCGCCCACAGCCTCCATGTTCGCCTGACAGCGAGCCCGGGGCCCGCAGTGTGGGGCAGCAGCGGCCACCTCATCTCCCCGCTGCGTTACACACAGCGGCGGCACCTTCCACTTGCTCTCTGCCACCATGCTCAACAGAAGGGCTCTGTTCCTTGATTTTTCACTGTACTTATTGTGTCAGGGTTTTTTTCCCCTGCTTTTCTCCCAGATTTTGCTGTCTCTGTCAAAACCCTCCCTGCTCTTACAGCACACAGTAGTGTGAGATGTTGCCCCTCGGCATCGTTCCAGGCTTGACAAGTTGCCCTCATCACCCCTCCTTCAGGTTGCTGTTTCTTTTTAAGAAACCCACCAAGGTCCCCTCCTACTCTCCAACCCATAGACCCACAGACTGTTCCTGTTGCCAGCCCACCCAGGCTAGTGTGCTTGGCTCTACTTTCATCAAGACAGAAACAAGACACGGAGAGCCAATGCTTGGGAGAACTAGTCAAGAAGATGCCCAAAAGGGCTCATCTCACTCCTCCTCTCTCCAGATTCTTCCATTTGATTTCCTTGGTCCACGGAGTTCCTGTGTGATCCTGCACAGCCAGATATTCCAGACCATCTCCTCCTCTTCTCCATTGACACTTATCCATCAAATAACAGTTTCAAACACCTCTCAAGGTGGACATTTACACTTCTACTAGTTTGCTCTTCAACTTCATACCAGCAGACCGGGGGGGGGGATCTGCTTGCTCCCCTGTGTCTATTTCTGGAGCCTCCTTGAAGCAGTGCTGAAGTGTCCACCTAATGGATTTGCACCCTGATCTGTGCCTGCCTAGGGCACAGTGTTAGAAGATGAACCCCCTTGGCAGCAAAACACCTCCTACAGAGCAGCACAGTGCAGACGCTTGCTGCTTTTCTAATCCTTCTCAGCCACCTCTTTCTGTTATTGGGAGTTTTGCTGCATCTTGGAGTCCTGGGGCTTTCTCATGAAAGATTACAGCTCACGATAAAGAGTCCTCTCAGCTTTTCCCAAGTTTACTCATCTGTGGATGTACATCTTTTTCAGCCCTTGGAAATCCACCAGCTTCACAGATCAATTGCTTGTCTATGTGAGACAGTAAATACTCTACCCCTGGCTTCAGCAGCAGTTTTGTCTGCCTTCTCTTCAGGAATCCTGAATGCATGGGAAGACGCCTGGCATATTTCTTGAGATCCAGCACACCAATGTATAACTAGAGCTCTGCAAAAAACACCTAAGCTCAGACCTCTTGCACTGCTGGAGTACCTTTTCAAGCAAGAAGTCATGCATCAAACTTGCATGAAACATGGTGAGCTGCTTGAATAAAATACTGGAACACAGACAATTTGTAGATCCTGGCATTGAAAGATAAACTCAGACTGTTGAGATGAAACACCTTCAAGGGTGGTAAGGGCAATAAATTTCATATAAGTAGCTTTATAAAATTTGATGCTGACAAAAAAAAAAAAAAAAATAGGCCAGAACAGAGAGAAGTTAAATTTACCTTGGAGACTACAGTAAGAGCAATTAAATTAGGTAACTTAATGTGTAAGGTCATTCTCTTAAGCATTAAGAAGTTTTTGTTGTAAGCTGACAAAAATTGAAAAGAGCGGTTTGGATGTGTTAGTTGGTCCTGCAAAGGTGGTTATGAAAGAAATGTAAATAAAATTGTAGAATAAATCGGAGAAGATTCTCATGAAGAAAAGTGGGAGCATTAAGCCCACCTTTCAAGGTATTTGCTAGACCATCTGGAATACAGTGCACAACTCTGGTTAATTCTTTTGACAGAACAAACAAACAAAACCTCTGAAACAACAAGCCAAAAAATGCATTACAGGTAGAAAAGAGCAGTCAGAAAAGTGGAAGACAGTGAAGAGTCTGGCTTGTTTAATGCAGTAAATTCAAGGCTAGATGTCATATAATTATACTCCAGAAAGGGAGAGCATATGTGAGGGAAAAGCACATATGTCACAAGATAACCAGTTTCTCTGTTTTGAAAACAAAGACAGCAGGTGAAACAAGTAAATAGGACTAGTGGAGGGAAGCTGTGTCATGCTCTGAGAGCACGTCTCATAACTAAGCTATTACTTTCATCTCTCTCCTGACAAGCTTACAAACGGTAAGGGGCAGAAAGGGGCAAAAACAGTTGAGATACAGGAAGCACAAGGTACTGGTTTGCAGTGAAAAGAACAGTGGAGAGCTGCTGCTCCTGCTCTAAATTGGTGCTGCTGCAGAATGAACTGTCCACACAAGCACTTTTTATTTTTCAGGTTCTCAAGTGGTCTTGAGAAGTGCACATCATCTCCTTTGCCTCAACAGAGGCAAATAGTGCTCAAACTAGGAAGCAAACACGGGCAATTTTACAAGAGTAAATAGAAACATTGTTCCCTATTCTCATCCTTTTAGTTATGACACCTACATATGCACTTTGTTATAGGAGCTGGAAAAAAGTATAGGTGAATCTTGACCACAAGGGGACACATACCTGGCATCTTCTTTCAGAAGGTCGCTGTACTTGGGTCCCGAAGAGCGGACATTGAAAGGGTCAGAACTATCATCTATCTGAAGAGCCTCGGCAAGACGCCTAAATCCAGGGATAGGGGGAAAGCCGAACAAAACCTTTTGTCATTGAAGAGTGAGGAGATAGGCCACCAATATAGACAAACAGTTCCAAAAAAAATCTATTCTGTATATGTGAACCTCCTCCAGCTTTTCACTCAGATATTCTAGTAAGAACTCTAATAAGAGCTGATCACACAATATACATTCTTAAACACAGGGATCTAGCTTTCCAGGTACTAAAGATTTCCCACATAGCATGAGCCTTCTGAATAAATTTCTTTAATAAAAACATCATAATTAAATAAAATTATTGATAATTTTAATAAAGTATACATACACCTTGAATAACTAATACACTACCAATATGTTAAATGCATTTAATATATCAGTAAGTAAAAGTTCATTGCCTACCTGTTCCTCTGAAGAGCTAAGCATTCCTCATCACATTGCAGTCTGAATTATTAGAGAAAAACATAATGAGCATCAACGTTACCCTCCTACATTTAAGCTGCAATTTTGTTGCTACTCTATCATTACCACAGTTTAATGAAATAAACCGCTTGAGAGAAGAGCTTATTGCATGAGAAGAGATAACAATTAAAAGACAAGAAAACAAAAATACATGCAGACTTCCAAGTACACAGGTCCTTCTTCAGGTTTGGAATAGAAGCTGCTTTACCAAAGCTGAGAACAACAGCTTCTGAATCGGCTCTGGCAATATTTATAGTCCCTTAAATAGTTAGTTACATAAAGCAAAACTACAAGCTCTCCCATCAAGAAGGGCATCGAAAGGTACCAAAAAATTAAGTCACAAGTCATTTCAGTGACCTAAAAGCATATGGGCATTATCAGGCATGGGAGCGCAGAAAAATTCAGGCATAAATTGACACATTAATGTAGAGTTAAAAAGAAATAAAAAAAAGGACAACATGAAAAAACCCCAAACACTTATGTATATATATACCATATATATCTATGAAAGAATATGTATGTATGTATGCTCTGGAAGGCACATTTCAGCCAGGAAGGAACATTAAAAGATGGAAAAGTATTGCATTGCCTGGTAATCTATACAAATCCAGACAAACTCCATCAAGTTTCCAGGAGTAGACATAAACGTTGAAATCACAACAGTATTGATCCATACATAAATATAAGCATCACAACAAAACAGCCAATGGTAGAGAAATTATTCTATACAAAACCAATGGCTAAATAACTGCCAAATTCTCTATTTACCGTATTGTTAGAGTATGGTATCTAATGTCTTCCCATTTTAGCTGGGAATCTGCTCACAGTATTATGTTATTACACACACGTTACAAATAAACATTCTTACCTGGCTTGCTTCATTTCTTTTTTTGTAATAAGCCTACTGATTTCCACAGAATCTCCAAGTTGCAGATCTGTTAACTTGGTGGCAATAGATATAGCAGCTATTCTGAAAAAAGAGCATGGAAACTTCATTAGATGCAAGAAATAAAACTTGGAAAAGGCGAATGAAACTGAACATTTAAATCTCCATTGGGAGAAAGGGAAGACCAGTTGTTTTCTAGCCGGAACCTAGTTTCATGTCCCCTAGACTTAGGGGTTTAGTCCAGCTACGTAAATTAAAAGGTAAATTAAGCAACAAGAAGCTTGCTTCTTCAGATTATTTAGAGTATCCCTTCTATGCAAGTGTAAATCAGTGAATACTCTTTCTTCCTTCCTGCTTAATATTCAACCTCTAGCTGACCACAGAGGTTCAACTTTTTGAAATGTTTTGAAATACATTTCAACTTTCTCATGGTTCTTCAACTGTGTAAATAAAATCTGAAAATTGAGTTCTCTGAAAGAGCAGAAATACCTATTAAAACTGTTACAACTTTCTGTGAAAAGGTTTTCTGTTCCCATTAATAGCCTTCCCAGTCTGATTTACTTCCTAAATTATGATACCAAGATATTGCACTGCAAGCATTCAGTGAAATATTCCACATCATTCTCAAACAAACAAAATTCATGATGAAGATGAAAAATTCTATCCTCTGAACTCACCTTCCTGTTAATTTTCATGCAAAAGGACACTCTTTTCTCCAAACCTTTTGCAGCAAATTCAGAGAACAACTAATTATCCATCAGGAAGCTCATCATGTAACACAGTCATTTGTCAGTTGTGACAAATGTCAATGAGAGCCACCATCAGTTCCAAATTCATCAGGAAATGACAACGTGAAGCTAATGGGCCATTACATGAAGGTGCTGTGTGCACCTACACCATCCTCACAGACACAGCAATCTGCACAGCTGGATTCATGAAAACTTAGCTGACACCGACCAGCACTTCTGTTGATATCACCTGGTCCAAGAAAGAACTTGTGGGTAATATCAGTTATTGTAAGGACCAAGAATTAAATATATATATATATCAAGACATTTGAAGGTATTGATAGCTAATCTAAGTTTGTATTAAACCAGTGATTGTTTTCCCTCCTTTCCTCTTTAACTGGGCTCTTGTTAGACAAAACATGTTCACAGATAAGAGATTCAAGCTCTAACATGTCATCACTAGCAGGCTAACAGTAGTGAGAAGACAAGTGTGTTGCAATACATCTGGTATGAAAGTCTGAGGGAATAGTATAAAGAAACTATAAGTTGAAGTAGAAAAAAGCATGTGAAAAAAATTGCAAATTAAATATAGAAATTCATACTCTACATTTAGTCAGATTGCAAAAAAACTAAGTTCACTACAAGAAGAAAAAGAATTATTGCAGTACTAACCTTTGATATGTGTTCGATGCTTCTGAGCAAATCATGCTCTCTTTCCTTCTTCCACATTCACAATGGAGATCGACCTGTTGTATCGACAAGAGACAGCTCTTTGAAGCTACCGTACTTTTGTGGGAAAGAAAGCAAGTAAATACAGTCTTTCAAAATTTCCAGTTTTAATAAGTCAGTTGCTACTTTAAAATGATGGATAATTTTAAAAAATACCTCATGTTTTTCAATATTCTAAGTTTACAATAAAAAATACCGTGATATCAGTATATCAATGTGATCCTTTTTGTCACTGCTGCTAGGTTGCCAATGATTAAACTATGCAATTTGCCTGCAGGTTAAAAGGAATTTTTGTTGGGCATCTAACCTTAGCAGAACAGGAAGTTGTTGGACAGGGTGAAGAAGGATGACATGGAGCCATACAGGGATGATTGCAATATAGCCTTGGAATAGTGCATGGCTGTTTACACTCTTCATCTATAAGACATTCTCCTTTATGACAGATTCTTTTACATTTGTGCATTCCACATTTTAACATTTGATTGCAGCGAAGTCCACAGGAAATATCAGTGAGATGACAGGGAATATTACTCCGCAGCTGGAAGACAGGAGGAGGAAGGTATCACCTTAAGACTACAAACCAGCAACTATAAATGCAAATCTTGAAGTACTTTTACTGTTCACACCTCATTTCAGTATTGCCTGCGCAAGAACCTTAATACTAGGATGTTTTAAGACAACACTAGAGTTTTGCTTAATACCAGACACCAATATGTCAGTTGGTTCAAATGACAGGACATGAAGTATCTACTAGATCAGATTAATCACATTAAATGCAAGCACCAGCAGTACAATCTATTCCAAAGAAACAATAAAAACCTAAGCCTTCAGCTTCAGAGAGTCAAGTAACAAATACTTATTTTATAAGTTCCGTAAAAAGCGTATCTTGAACATGAACAAATATTTTTCAAGCATTATTTAGCACTCAAAAAAAAAAACCACTGTGTGGTTGGACTTACTTCATGTTTGCCCATACACCATTTCTGGGTGAGATAGGTACATGGTGGACATTTCTCCTCACTATGACACGAATGGTACACTGCAGGCACAGAAATACAAAAGCAAAGAGCTTTAATCCTATACTCCAGTTAAAGGCTTTAAAGAAGATGGGAAGGACTGGTAAACATGAGTTAGTACTTCAGAACAACACAACTTCAGAGAAGTATGATGCTTCATGCAAGTATAACCTGTTCTTTAAAATACTCCTGAAAATTAAGATGGCAGACTTTTAGGTGAATATCCTTCCCTGTTTTCTGAAGTGGCAGAAAATAGCAAACATTTGTATCTTCTGAGCAGGATTGTGCTATTAGATTGTTTTTTCAGAAAATACATCTTTTGCTCTAAAACAGATCTCTGCTCTGTACCTCACAATCAGACATTGTAATTTCAGGAAAATTAGAAATAAATTATTAGATTACTGTTTCAACAGTGTTCAATCTTTATAATATACTAATCTGTTATGATTATTGATAGTGTCTAAAACTTGCTGTCCAGATCATAAAGTTAAGAACAGCATTTTAACAGTCAGAAATACCACTATTATTTAAAGCAACCAACTAAATATTTGCCATAAATATAGATCATGAGAAATACTAGCAGCTACTGCAAAAGGTGATAATATAAAGTATTTTCAAACGGTCCCCTGAACTGTTTACTGCATTTTCATAGTTGTCTGTTTGTTTAAAGCTGAGCAGCCAGTGAGCCTGCCTTACCTGGATGGTCACACTCATGTGGCCTGGTGCACGTTCTTTTACATTCCGGGGGCTGGGTGCCACAGGGGACTGGGGGGTAAATCACCGATTCGCCACAGTAACAAGTTAACTCATCAAAACCTGAAAGGGCCAAACCACAGAACACACATATCTCAATGCCTACAGCTTATGTATATTGTTCAACTTATTATTCTGCTCAAAAAATGGTAACAAAATGGTGCTGGTCACTGTTTAGCATCAAGCACTTGAAATATTGTATTTCCCATCTTAGGAAGAAGACTGCGGAGAATAAAAAACCAGGTGAAAGGAATAATAAAGCCATTAGACAAAAAATGAGAAAATATATGCTGTAAATCAAGATATATAAACCTTTAACAAATTCATTATATCACCCTAATGTGGTTATGGGTGACAAAAGGAGGAGCTTCAGTTTATCCCTAGAGAAGCCTGAGGGAAATTCCCGGGCCCCTAATGCCAAACTCAGAGTACTCTAACACCCAGGAGGATTTCTCCTGTCCCCATGTGACAGATGGGGCTGCTGCTATCCCAAAATACAGGTCCAGTGCAGAGCAAGACAGGGAGACAGGCACAAATAACACACATCCAGCAATAGCAGGACTGGATGTAGATCTCAAATACCAACAATATTCATATAAACTAACAACTCATCTAATATTAAATAACTCTCTTCTATGAAAAATACCAATTACAGTCCCCTGCCTATTCTCAGATTCTGACCAATTCTAACCAGGGTCTGTTTCCAGCCCTGATCAATTACATCTATTTAACTTTGAAGTCTTACAGAAGTCTTGCATTTAACTCACTTGTCTGCCAGCATGTTTGGCAGCTGCCTCGATGGCAGGGTTCTTCACACCTATGAAGCCCACAGTTGAGTTTGCGCCCGCAAACCAAAGAACATTTATGCTCCGTGTCCTAGGGGAGGGAAGAAAGGAAAAGCTGAGTTAGGAAATCCATTCATGTCTATGGCCTCTCTGAGGTCTGCCAATTATCCAAGCACATAGTACACTAGATAGCTTTGGCCTGATCTTTATGTGTTTCACCCCTATAGTGATATAGAACTTTTAAAGCTGATTCGGTTAAGATCTCTAGTTCTGATGTAGCTAGAAACTGATACTTCACTTACAAAGTTCTTGCCCTTCTCTTTCCCTCTTGACTTGACTTAACCACACCTAGGTTGGAACTGTTTTACATATTATAACAACATCCATAAAATGACTGCTGCAGAATTAGTATAGGTAGATAAACATCCGAGTAGGAGCAGTACTACAAACTGAAGGTGCACCAACACACAAACGTGGAGAAACAAAGGAGCCTTAAAATTCATAACCATAACTGAACGTGCTACTCGATGAACAACAAAACCAACCAGGTGAACTTACCACACAGCAAATTTCATTACATTTGTGTCGTCCACATGTCCTTTTCTTGTTGCATCGTTTGTCACACATGAATGTAATAGCAGCTGTTAGCAAAGAGGACAAAACATGACTTCACTGCAAGAACAAAAGCAGCATGTACAACACGACACTGCGCTAAGTTTGTTGTAAGACCTAGTCTTGTGCAATAAAACAAAAATGAATCTAAGTACATATAAAGAATGAATTCCATACCAAAGGGAATACAAGTTTTTGAGATCGCATAACACTCATTTATATTTAGTTTGTTCATAAACTGTTGTACCCAATTTCTTACAAAACTACTTCTTTTAAAAGCTAACATGGTAAAGTACCATAAACTGCTCAAATTAATAAATGGTAGCTGGATTTCCTGCTGTACTGTTTATACACTGATGAAATGGGCACAAACAAAAAAGACTTTCTCACTACCCACAAGAGACTCTGCAGAGCAAAGTCCTCAAGGCAAAAACTCAGAGATATGCACACTGCTATCTTAAATATCTTATAAGTGAGTACACTAGTATGTTAGGAGGTCCATTAAGGAAACTTTTCCCTAGATCAAGATTCATCAAATAGTTGCAAAGATTCAACAGGATAAAAATTAGGTTTTAGAAATCAACTGAACAAGCGGTGTTTGTAACTACTCTCAAGACCACCGTGGCCAAACCAGGGGAGGGAGTGGGAACAATGATGACAACTTGTTGAATATGGTAGGTGGCATCAAAAACTGCTCAAAAATAGAAACTTGGACTGGAATCTTGCAAATTAAGTGCTAAAGAACTATTTTCTTACAAAACAGATGAGTAGAGGCAAGAGGTTTATTTCAAATCAGAAGTGACCAACATGGCACAGAAACACAAGGAAGTGTGGCAGCATTGATCAGATCATATTTGCCAACTTTTTCAAACAAAATCAAACTTAGTATGAACTCCAGTATTTTAAAAATGGTTTCACAATGCAAATGCAACATTATAGCATACCTTTATTTCTCAGGAGCGTACATGGGACTTCCTAGGAAACAAAGATGTAGTCATTGCATCAAAACAAATTTAACAATTAAAATGTACTTATCTGGAAAATGTTTAGTCAATTGTGATACAGAAGAA
>JAVCKT010033477.1:0-12776 GCA_032273925.1 Rhynchotus rufescens
CGTGCTCTGGGTGTCCCTGCTGGAGCAGGGGGTTGGACTAGATGATCTCTAGAGGTCCCTTCCAACCTTAAGCATTCTGGGATTCTATGATTCTAAGATCCACACACTAGTAAGCCTAGGGGGAGAGAGGCCGGCATCCAGGATCCCTGCCCTAATGCATGTCCAGCTCATAGCCCCAGTTGTGCTGTGCTGGTTCAAGACAGGTGTGAGCTGCCCAGACCTCCTCTTACACAGGGCTGTCAGGCTCCAGCTCCCTGGGAAGCCAGGGAAGCACTGGCAGCATCTGTAACAGGAGACTGAAAGGCATCCAGAGAGGTTTCAAGGTTAGTTAATGGATACACAGAGTGGGGGAGAGGCCTCAATGGAAGCTGTATTTTCCACTACTCTCCATGAACGTGCTGCCAGCACAAGGGACTCCTTTTACCAGCTCCAGCTGCCTGGTATCACCTGGGCATCTGTGACACCAAGAGGAGGGTGGAGGGAGGGCAAGAAAGGGGCATTCAATTTCATCAGGGGCAATTCAGTGTATACTGAAGTTCCTAGGGGAGATGGGATGACTCCTTCCCCTTCCCCTCACCCTTGTCCTGCCTTTCTCAGTCGGGCTCAGGGCTGACATTCATGGCTGCGGATGGCTTCCCTTGGAATGTCCTTGCTGCTGTTCCCTGGATAGACTCCGGTGAGTCACTGCCCCTCGCACTGTCACCGCTCAGATGCTCACTCCTCGTACCACTTCCAACACCCGAATCCAGGGGACTGGAGCACCTTCTGAGCTAGTGCCATGCACCAGCCTGTGACCTGCAGCACTGCCCTGGCTGCTGGGCCTTTCTGAAGCAGCAAGAGGAATCAGCGTGCGGATAGCACAGGTGGGAATGATGAAATCATGCATTACAGTAAGCTCTGCTGCTTGGGAATCCGGTCCCTTAGACAAGGGCATCGCTATCCATCCCCTGACATGAACTCCACGCAAGATGATCTAGCACCTCCTGGCTACAGCAAGAAACACTTGGAGAGGCGCTTGTTAAATCTAAAATTCATTTAGGGGGTTCTGCTGTAAGCAGAAAGCTCACAAGCTGTAAAACTTAAGGACAAGAGCCAAGCCATATCCCCATGGATTTTCCTACAGAAGATTCTGGTGGGAATGTGCTTAGGGACTGACTCATCCTAAACTGATTAGCAGATCTGAAAGACAATGATGGGGGTCAAAGCTATGACTAAACTGACATTAAGGGGCACAGATGCACAAGCTAAAGCCCAGCTTCCTGTTATGGAGCTCAGAATCCCTCAGCACACAACCTGCCATGAGGTTATGTCAACATAGGAAATTACTTTTGTACCTTAAAGAAAACTGCTTTAAGGAACTTTGCTTCCTGCAAAATTAAATATATAATATAAATACATATTCCGTATACATCGAGGCATTCCCATGTCCCACACAGCACTGTGCAGGAACACAGTGCCCTAAGATACGACATGAGGGGTTTCAAGTGCAACAACAGGTACGAGCAAAGGCAGAACTGTGACCTCTGCTACTGCTTTGCAGCACGGATAGAGAGGCAAGGCTTGGCCGTGCTCTGGATGGGGCGGTCTGGGGGTGCCCCACACAATGTGCAGCGCCACGCGCTACCGTGCGCCCCATGCAGACAGGAGACGGGGCTCCACAGCGAGTTCATGCCTCATCAGATACAAAACACCCAGGCCTGGATCACAAAAAAATGACCATCAGTGAAGACAACTCAGAAAGGGTAGGGAAGAGAAATCCAATGATGGGAAGAGATGTAAAAGGTAATGAAAATATCATGCTGTACGGCTTTAGCAACTTTTTTTTTTCTTTTCTTTTAAACAAAATTTTTCACAGGATACCCTAAGGAAATGAGCATCTCAGGTGTATTTTGGCCCAGGATTAAAAAAATACAGCAGTTGAACAGAAAAAAAAAAAAAAAAAAAAAAAAAAGGAAGCTTACCGTGAACTGCTCCTTAAGGGTTGATATTCTTTAACACTTAGATTCATATGCATGTAAAATGAAATAAGAAAAGGAGCTAGAACAAAGAAATTAAGGGAAAAACTACAGGAGGGCACTGCAGAACTCTGCTTGCCACCCAAGGCAAGCTGTACTTAGCAGACATGAAAGAAACTTCTTGCCTTTCTTCTGGACTCTTGATATTCTGAAAATACCTGCTAAGGACAGACATTGAGGTGTCACCGGGAAGAGCACAGAAAAAAAGCTTAAGGTTTTCAGCTTTGCTGTTCTGGAAAATTACAATTTTCTCTTCATTCCCAACTGCTCTTTGCCCTGTTACTATGCCATTATTTTGTACTTCTGCTACGGCTCTTCGTCATGGAGAGTGCAGTAAAAATCACAAATAATGCTGCCTGGCAACACACAATGAAATACCACAAAATGGGTAAGGAAAGAGCAAGGTCTAGTTTGAATAAGAACTAGTTTAAGATGAGAGCAAATACAAGAAAAGCTCCGTCCTACTTAGACAAATGTTTTTGATTCTGCCTAACCTATCCCCTCGACAGGAACCATTTACCAGATACCTTTATCAGGCTGTCTCCCTGCCCTTTGTGTATTATCTGACCATCCTCTAATCACCTTCCTGCACCTCCAACACCCTCTGTTTAACTTTCCTCTGGTTTCATTTTATTTTTTTACATCAATCCCCATTCCCCAAATTGCTTGTCTTAGGCTGGAAGAGGCTCAAGAAGACACCAACACATCTAGATTTATGCTGCTACAAATCTCTCACCTCTTTCCAGTCTGGGACACCTATCTCATGGGCCACTATGAATAAGAGAAACAACAAGGCTGCTTCTAGCACAAAGCCAGCACATTAGTGACTCATTTTCACATACCTGCCTGAGAAAGCAGCTTTCTCTTCCCTAACAAGACAGATAAAACTAGCAAGGAGGAAGACTGTAAAGGAAATGAAACATAAAGTCGAGAATCTCTTCACGTCTCTCACTCTGACAAGTCTGGTGATTTTTGCCATCTCTAATTAACCATAGGAATGCTACTAAAAGTCCACCTAGGAAAACAATTCAGAATGGAAGTTATAAAGAGATAAAGGATACGTATCAACTCAGTAGTTAACTGTAAAGTAGTCAACTTCATAGAAGTGATTTTATTTTTCTCATAGCAAACAATCTCAATAGTTTACTATAAGTTTACTATTTTAGGGGGAAAAAAAAAAAGTTCTAATTAAGGTGCTTTCAAATTCCCCAAATCTGAATACCCACCCTCCTGAAATCGCCAACTCAGGTAATGAAAATGCAGCAACAAAAACACGTAAATTGAGACACGTTGCTACCCGATGCACACAGCACCAACATCAAAAAAATACTCTAAAAATAAAACCAAAGAAAAGGCATTAGGAGATAGGAAGCACTTCCTCCCCACTGATGCCTTTGTTAGCATTTACACAGGAATCCCTTTCCTAAGGAGTGTGAGGTGGAAACAGATTGCTTTCACACCGAGACTACTTAAGGGGTGGGGGGGCAGAGAATAAAAGGAAAAAGTCAATTCCCCCCTTTTTGGGGGGCTGCATTTACTGCCGTTGCAAGCTCAGTGCTCAGCGCTGTGGGTCAGATGCAGCCTTTGGGGCACCCGCTGCCCTGCTCCGCGAGGGAAGCGCCGTGGGGAGGATCCACCCCAGCACCAAGGGGCCCCGGATCCGCGGCGCCCCAGCACCAAGGGGCTCCGGATCCGCCGTGCCCCTTCCTTCAGAGTGAGGACACGCTAAGCAGTTCTGCTGCATTCTTCTCTCTGAGGCCACTTCAACAGCCACACGGATCCCGGCAGGAGAGCCGGGGGGCCGGCAAGGGCGCAGAGCCCCAGGCGCCCCGCCAGCCCCTCGCTGCAGCGCAGAGACCCCCGCTCCCCTCACGGCAGCCGGGACCAGCACAAACAGGGTGGCGAGGCGCTGCGGGGCCGCCGCTGGCCACACGCTGGCTGGCGAGCAGAGCCGGGGGCTCCAGCTCGGCCCGGGCCCGGGCACGTTCGCGCTGCTGCCCGTGCTCCAAGGTCGCTGTGCGCTGCCCGTCATCCCTCCCGCTTCTCCGAGTGCCTCGGGACTGCTCCGCAACACACGTGCCCTGTGACGGACACCTCTCCAGGGCCTCGCCGGTGCCCTGCCCTGTGCGCCCTCCTGGTGCCTCTGCTCACCCATCCCAGCTTGTACTCGCTCACCACTCACCCCGGCTTCTCCTCACACATCCCAGCTCTCACTCACCCCCCAACTTCTCCTCACTCACCTCAGCTTCTCATCCTCCAACTTCTCCTCACTCATCCCAGCTTCTCACTCACCCCCCAACTTCTCCTCACTCACCTCAACTTCTCCTCAGTCACCCTGGCTCCTTCTCATCCCAGCTTCTCCTCATCCACCCCAGCTTCTCCTTATCCACCCCAGCTTCTCCTTACTCACTCACTCTCTCTCTCACCCCAGCTTCTACTCACCCACTCCAGTTTCTCTTCATTCACCCCAGCTTCTCCCCACTCACTGAACTCACCCCAGCTTCTTTTCCCTCACTCACGCACCCCAGCTTCTCCCCGTGCACCCCAGCTTCTTTTCCCTCACCCATGCACCCCAGCTTCTCCTCACTCGCTCACTCACTCACCTCAGCTTCTCCTCATGAGACCCGTGGAGCCCGAGGCTCTCAGGGCGATCCCGTCTCCTCCTGTACAGCCCCGAGTGTGACAGCTCCTTCAGCTGCAAGGCGGTCATATCTCTCCGAGCCGAGGGCTGTCTCTCCCTGCCGCTGCCGCCGCTGCCGCCGTCGGAAGGGGGTTTTCCCGCCGCAGACGCTGCCGGCGCTGGGCGCCGTGTGCCTGCACACCTGCAGCCGCCGGGCCGGCCGCCCCCAGCGCGCCGGCAGCCGCCCCACTCGGCTTCCTGTTTCGCGAGGTGCGAGCGGGGCCGGCGCAGAGCCCGGGGCGGGCGCCGCGCGGCCGCCTCGCACCACGCCGAGGCCTGCGGCGGTGGCGGGCGGGCGGGCGGCCGCCCCGACGCGCTCAGCACCCAGCGCCAAGGCGCCCTCGCCCCGCCAATGGATCCCGCTAAGCCCAAGGGTCTCCCGGGAGCTGTGGGCTCTTCCCCGACGTAACCGACGGCGACTCCGCCACAAAACCTGAGGCAGGCAGGCGAACTCCGGCGCGGCGAGCGCTCAGAGCGAGCGTTTGGAAACGCCTCTGTCGGGCGAGGCCCTTCTCCTTAACATTAAAACCCTGTAAACCATTAAAACCAGCTTACGTACACGTGTATCTTTGTTTTACTTTTCCACTCTCAGCTATTGGAACGGCAGCTAATCGTCACATTTTGCAGCGGTGAAGCGTCCCCCGTGTAAATTATAAAATGGGAATGAAAATGCTGCAGGTTTCCTGTAAGACAGGAAGGTGACTAGCAGGGATTTGCAAGCTGTGGCTCATCTCAGTTAGTAATGAAGACCCTTCATTTGAACTTAAAAGGAAGTTTCAAAAAACATGTTTTGTTTTTTTAAAAGCTTGAAGGTTTCTTGACTGTACTTTTGACACACGCCAACAAACCCTAACTTCAGAGACTTTGCTTCTACATGGAGATTTCAGGGAGGTCCAGGTCTTGCTTTTTTAAATGAACTTTTATATAATAAAAGCAAAGAAAGCAAACCTAACAAATTGCAAGGGCTCTCTGACTGCAATAGGAAACAAGGTCTGTGTGATACGAATTTCAGTTTGTTACAAGGGTGTAACTGGTAAGAAGAAAGCAAAATACGTAAGAATGGGCATGTTACTTGCTACCAATTTTGTCAAGATTACCAGGCACATGAGGAGAGTTACATAGTTTTATATAACTCTTTCAATGTGCCTCAGTCTGAAATTTCATCAATTTATAATACAAAACATCATATAATGGAAAAAATATAAATTATTCTGGAAAAGGCATCACATAACATGTCAAATGGGTAATAGTTTAAGAGATTCAAAATTGTACAGATGATGTTAGAAAGCTGCACATATTTAAATGTCAACAAGTGCGATACATCTGCACTCCTTAGGAGATAAAAGAGAGAACAGTCACGATATTTGCCTAAACACGCTGCATTCCAGTTTCAAGCAAAGTATTTAAAGATATTTCTCAGTATTCCACAGGATAAGCGTGAACATAATTAAACGGCGTTTCCCTGCCATCAGTCAATCAGTGGTTTAATGAAAAGTTAATGCTGTTACAAGCAGCTGACTATGGCAGATGACGGATGCACATGGCACAGCAGCCTTTATGAACTACCAACATTCTCTTACTGTGCTTTAAATATCACTGTAGCCATAATATATTTTTGCCCAGTTTTGGATAATAACCTGAAAAGTGAGGATACCGAGTAGATCTTTTGCTGTGAAAAATGTTTTTGCAAACAAAACTTACAAATTTGTTTGTGGAATTTTATTAACTACTGTAGCGATCTCTTCAGGTTACTTTTCATTGTATGAGTTCATCAAAAATAAATGAAACAAATCTTCACTAGCTTTGCTGCAAACTGCCTTAGTCAGAATGAAGTATGCAAGTGCTCAACTCATGCCTCGCTGCATGAAAAACCTACTTGGCAACATCTCTCACTAAAATAATCAAATAACTCACAACCGTCTAAATAACTCATAACTGAATCATGACTGCACCAGACTGGTATTATTCAAAATTAAAGTCAATGCCACCAGACAGAGCACATAAATTTAAAGAACACAAGAAAAACAGGCACCAAAAATATATCATTTGATAAACAGATGCTCAACATCAATCCCACATCAATGTAAACAGGGTCAAGATGGTTGGTTATTTTTCCACATAGACTGGGAGCCAGTTCCGTGGCATCATTTTTATTACTGTATTCTTCAGCACATTTTAGGAGAGATCCAAACTTTGATTGAAAAAACATCTCCACTCAGAATCTGAAGACAAGCTAAAAGCTTTCTGAAGAATAAAATCCAAACTGGGCTTCTTTTCTGCCTCATGGGATCCCACACCGATTCTCTTAAGAAACAAGGGTTCAAATCTGAAATTATTCAAGTAGCTGAACCTTAAATCCTGACTCTCTGTTGTATGTTTTAAGAGTGGTTTTTGAGAGATGGTGGAGAATGCAAAATGATATTTCTCCACCAAGTTGCTTAAACAGCTGAAACAGCTCAGATGGCTCTATCTCTCCAGGAAAAAAAGCATTTCCTGAGCTAGTGCCTCCTACTCCGCCCACCTTCTTTTACCTTCCAGCCTCTATCTGTTGTTTATAACACTTTTTTTGAAACAGAGTACATTCTTTTTTCATGGGACTGGACTACTTGGATCTCTCACATTCCATAAGAATTTTTGAGGGCCAGCCAAGTTACCATTGCTCTTCTAGCTACCAGTATATAGCCTCCTTTTATGTTCTCTACTTTGAAGATTGAGCCTTCGTTTTTCAGTGCATTCCTCTTTACTCATGCAACCCACTTTCCTCCCTCCCCCAGAGAAAATCCTCTGCTATCACTGGTACTGGACTGCGGCTGATAACCATGGTACTGTCAATATTTATTAGAGGAAAATATTCATCTGTGTCTAAGCAGCAAAAGGCAGAACCTAAATACAAACCATGCAGTCCTTCATTCATCCCAAACTATAAGTATTTTTTGTTATGTGATACAAGTCTAATGCCCTCACATCTCAATTTTCATCCCAGCTCTACACTTTTATTAATATTTCATGCTTTTTCTTAAGTATTTCATGCCTGAAAGAAGTATTTGGCAGGATTGAAGTGCTCTCTCCAATTCTTGTTAAGATGATATTATTATGGCAAGAGTAGGTATATAGTCTTTTTAAGACTGACAGGTTATGACCAATGATTTTTCAATGCGGCGGGGACATGAACTGTAACCAAAGGTCAATCAAAGGTAAAAAAAAAAAATGTAGTCAGTTGTTAAAAGACAATCTTGGATTACAGAATAACAATTAGTAAGGAAAAAAAAAACATTTTTAGTTTAAAGATTTTCAGAGTGATAGCACGATAGCTATCACTATAGCAAGAGCTGCTTTTCAAGGTTGCATAAAAGGACAAAAAAACCCAGAAGGGCATTGCAAGAACAGCATGGGAACGCTCCAGGAGGACACTGGAGAGGTGGCAGTGGTGGTGGCAACAGAAGGTTGATTCAAGGAGTTAAATAATTAACTAAACACGTGTTCCCTTCCTTGTCCAACGCAACTTCAACACCCGTTTTGACATTTCTTGCCTCCTCCGCTTGGCAATCAGTGAGTCCTAGGAATGGGGGCACACAGTGTTCAACCTGCACATGGTGCTGGTTAGCGGGCACGGCAGCTATTGGCAGGGGGTTGCACGGCCTTGCTCCGCGCTCGCAGCTGCGGGTTCCTCCAGCTCATCAAGCGTCACCCCCACAGAGGCTGTCGGGGCTCACGGCTTCCTCCAGTGCAGGTCCTTGCCGTACCTTAGCTCTCCCTTCAAAACCGACCTGCTTTGAGGGCAAAGCAGCAAACGGAGGAGCTGCAGAGGGAGCGTGTGAGGGCAGAGCCCGTGTCGCCGCCGGCACCTCCAGTGCTTCCCACGGCCCTGGGGCAGCCTGTGCCGGCAGCGCCCAACACCCTGGTGCTGCTTCGGAGCAACGCGGGGCCACAGGCCCCTGCTCTCGTCCCGGTTTTGCATTTTGGTAACAGCAAAGATAAATAAAAACGAGCGGGGGTAAATCTTCTGTCTACCTGCAGACAAGTTTTTTTAGGCTTCCTCCTTTGAGCTTTCTTCCCTCACACACTTGCCCTGATGAAAAAACTTGCCAAGGAATTCATAGAACACAGCCCTCAACTCTACAGAAACACATGTTTTTGTCCAAAGCAGTGGAATACTGCTTTGGACTCAGCTTTCCAATGCCTCCCTCTACTGGACAACTACTGCCTTATTGCTCATTTTCAATCATTCTCCCTGCAGTTGGAGGGGAGTGCTTAATTAGTGATTAATAATGTGGGGATGCTCTCACAGCTCCGGCTGTGCCCAAGCTCCGAGCAGGAGGGAATGTCAGACCAGGGCTGGAGACGCAGGCGAGGGTTACAGCTAGGAGGTCAGTTACAGCACTAAGCACGGGATGATCGGTGCAGGAATGGGTGTGCAAAGCCCCAAGTGAGACACAGGAGGCACGGGCTCTCTCTCGCCATTTGTAAATAAACCTCTCAGAGAGAGCGGTCAAACAAATCAGCCAGCAAGTTAATGATGTTTTAAGACAGATAAAATTATTCCTATGGGCTTTGAACTCCAAAGGGGGATTTTTTTATATAAAAAAAAATGCATGCAGAAATGGAAGACCATTTAAGCCAGAAAATCCTATTTGAATTAATCTTAATAGAATGTTTAGGGGAAAAAAAAAAAAAAAAAAGCATACAAGCAGTTTCACATTGCAGAAATGGACTCTTCTTTCAAAATTATTTTATTGCCTTGAAATAAAATTAAAAACTTTTTCAAAAATAACTTTTCAAATCCAATTGTAACCCATTACATTTAAATATTTTCTTTATGCTACATGAAGACAACCTGAGAAGTATTCTTTTTAAAACCAGTCACCTGCTTGCACCCTACTGTAGGTATATCAAGAATGTTTACTTCAGTCTCTTGCAATGGGATAAAAAAAAAACTTAAAATGGGGTAAAAAAGCCTCTGAAGCCAGGTGGTTTTCTGGATGATAGAAAGATCAGGAAAAAAATAGGCAGAACTGGAAAACAGGTGACAAAAGCAGCAGCTGCCCCATGGCGCCGAAGGAAGAACTTGGCTGCTTTGCCCATTGCGTTTTGTGCTTGAGAAGCAGCGAGTCCTTCAGAGGCTGCAAAGAGCAGCCAGTCAGTCCTAAGAAACGGAATATGAAGAATAAGCCAACTTTTGTTCCAGCCAGGCACCTGCAAGGACCTGGTTTTGCTGCAGATGTCCCGGGAAGTCTCCAGGCAGCCACCGGGCTCGCTCTGCCCCTGCGCTGCAGGAACGGCAGCATCAGAAGCCTGGTGCTTCTTCTCCAAAGTGCTCATCCTCTGGGTCAAATAAATGTGAACCAAAACACAGCAGCCTGATTAAAAACTGCTTCCTCTCTTGATTGCCCAGTAAGTATTCTCCTGGCCTCTTGGATTTTTATCTAAGAAATACTTCAAAATGACTAATGCTGCACTACAAGTAGAAGAAGAAAAGCCTCTCATCAAGACTTTCCATCCTTTATACTGAAAAGAAACAAAAAGTCAGAATGCAGTTGGCAAAGTGGCTTCTAACTATCCGAGACGCCTGCTCTGCTGCCAGGGATGGATCTGAAGTCAGGAACAGGACTGCCGAGGGGCAGAAGGTTACGCACGTTCTGCATAGCGCAGGTGGAAGAGGCCCTAGCAGCCTCAGGACAACATAAAAAAATATCCATCCATCCATCCATCCATCCATCCATCTATCTATCTATCTATCTATCTATCTATCTATCTATCCCTGCAGGCACCACGTACAGCACCTAACCACATACGACTGAGCCAAAAAGACAAGCGGGTGCGACTCGACTCCTTGCAAGCAGGGTACCTGCAGGAGGATGGTCCTGATCTGCCCTCAGGCTCCAGGAACGTCTTGGAGCCTTTAACTTCCTACTGTATAAGAATAACAAGCCAAACAGCAAGAAGGCAAAATTGCTCGGCATTGCAAAGGGTGCTGCTGTACAAAATATTTTTTCTAGTGTAAGTTCGGCAGTAAAAACTAATGTATTTTCTACTGTAGAACATATGAGTAGCATATGTGTCTACAAAAATAAAGCTGAATAAATGTAAAGACTTAGAAGATGTAGACAGGCAAACTCCAGTTTACACTTTGGCTTCAAAGCTGTTAAAACTTGTACTTTATATTCATGCAAAGAGGCACATTGAAGAAGAAATCCATGACACAAAAGAAACAAAACTAATGAATCCTGAAAATGCTGAATAATAGAAGATGCAAACAAACCATCCTCACAGAAATAACTTTTTGATTCAGTACAGAAAGTAAAAATATCTCATACATATACATCATATTTTCATGACATTTGGAAATATGTAAAAAAAAAAGGATTTTTAACTACAGTGAATGTCTTAAAAAACACACAAATGCCCTTCTTGTAAAGCTTAGTTTCCCTGGAGAACTGACTGACTTAGGAACATGGAGAGCTCATAGTCACATCAGAAGAGAGAAAAACTTCTATAACAGACAGAAACCAAACCATTCTGCAGAAATTACGCTTCCTGGTTTAATTACTCCCACAGTTACATTTCTGAAGAATATCCCTTTCCCCACCCAAATCGGCACTAACAGCTACCCCATAACTCCAAACAAACTATCGGCACGTTTGTCAACCGGACCCTGCAGCCTCCATTCTGTAAGGCTGAACGAGGACAAAATAGTTTCCTTAAAAACACTTTTGGATGAGCAACAGCTCAAGGACTCTGAGGAAGACGGGAGCCCTTTCAAGCATTTCAAGAAAAACAGGCAACCGTGTTCAAAGCTCTGTCATGGGTGCCGCCAGATCTTCAGCAGTAATAAACCCCAGCCAGCTAAGCTAGTTTTTATCCTCTTCCCATTTATCACTGTTCCATATATGGCTTCGGTTCGTAAGAATTTCCCCGTACGAATTGAGAAGTTGCTGAACTTTTGGCTTTGAGAATAGAGTAACTTGCCTGCGTACAGAAGCCAAAGGCAGCCCGTAAGTATAAACATGTGGACACTTACAGACAGGGTGTGGACTCGCTGACAGCAGCTTTGCAATGTGCAGGCTTTTATTTCCCCATATATAACTTTACATTGAATACTGTTTGTTTTTTTGCCTATGGCTATTGGTGGAAGTTGTGATAAAAAGGAAAAAAAAAAAAAAAGAGGGACTTAGCAAACCACTTCCTTCTTTTGCCCTGCAAAAAAACCACATTGCTTTAAAGAGGAAAAAACCTACATTCAAAGTTTAGAGTTCAGCTCCTGTCACGCAAATTCTCCATCCCCAAATCACCATGGAGGAAAGGAAGCAAATCCTCTTCCCCGCGGAAAATGGTCTCAATGTAATTACACTGTATTTCTAAAATGACAAAAGTACAAAGACCTGGAAAGGACCTATAGCGAAGGGCTATAGATTCCCTTCTCAGGATCATGCAGGGGTTTCCATCTCACAAATTTCCTGATGCTCCGGGGTCTGAACTTACTTATGACAACCTCAGTCCCTTCTGGACTATCCTTTAAATTGTGTTTTTTTACATGTTACCAGCAACCCTCAGTGTGACAGCGCTTAGAGAAGCAAATTGTGGCTAAATCCAGCGCACTGTTTCCGAAAGGGCCCCCCATGTGCCCGCTGCATGGCTGCCTCCAGGAATATCCCTTTCCAGGGGACAAAAAGAACAAAAACAAGCAGTGCTGACTGCATCACCCGGACATATCCATGAATGTGAGAGGGTCCTGGGTGTGCAAGAGGGAAGAGCAACACCTGGCATCAGGGGTGAGCGCCGGGCAGAGGTGCCCTATCCGACCACCCCACTGTCCCTCCCACTGGCACCAGTGCCAGGGGGCAGTGGAAAATCCTCTTTCCCCACTCTCCCACCTGGTGAGAAGGAAAAACATCCTGGATTTGCTTCTTTCCTGAGATGAGGGCAGCTCATTTCACTCTTATCTCTCGGAAGACCACGGCTTTCTTGGGCACTCTTGGCACCAGGGAAGGACTAACTGGGAGCACAGATTAACCACCGCATCCCACAGCAGGTTAGCGCGACCACCGGTGCGGCTGAGCAAGAACCAAGGGGCCTCTCTGTCA
>JAVCKT010033483.1:0-26255 GCA_032273925.1 Rhynchotus rufescens
GAAGGAAGGAAGGAAGGAAGGAAGGAAGGAAGGAAGGAAGGAAGGAAGGAAGGAAAAAACATTATATGCCAGTGTTCAAAATACAAGTAGCAGGAAAAGTTTTCCTAAGAGTAAAAAAAAATAGAGAGGAAAAAGGAATGAATAGCACAGAAATGGTGAATTATTTTGTTATGAAGGAGTGAAAGTGCAGACACAACTTGGCAACACTGATCAAACACTTGATAGATCAGAACTTAATGTCTGATTGACACACCTGATTCCATCTAAAGTAAAAAAAAAAGTAGCAAATTTCAGACAGTTGAGGGTTTTGTTTTTAATGATAGTTGATTATAGTACACGGAGAAGATATGATCTTACTTATCTGAATGAAAGGAGGATGGATTACAGGATCTATATATCCTGATTTCATCTGTTTTCCATTAGAAGATCTGTATTTGAAAATGTTTGTTGGCCTTGTCCCATATGTTATTGCTGTCACTAGAAAATTACTAATGCTTTGTCAAATGACTAGATAGCTGCTTCAAGCCATTCTTTTTTCTGAATATATTTGAGCTGGGATAGATCATATAAAAAAAAGAACCATCTGTTTTGACTCTGGGCAAAGACTTGGCATGATTCTCCACTGCACTATAGTCCCACTTCACAGAAGTATCTGGCTTAGGTTTGGCACAGGAGTAGAAGATCCTCAGTTGGCAATGTTCCCCTTTTAGAGCTTCATGGACTTTACCAGGAACTTCTCTCCTAAGATCAAATGGCTTTTGGATAGAAGAGTAATAACCAATATCAAAAATATGGTCCAGCGCACTACCCCAGCATGGCTCTTGATCAGGGGCTGAGACACGTTCTACTTGTTCTTCGTTATCTTTGCAGACAGAGGGCTTTACTGAAGGGCAAGCAGTCTTGTTTTTTTTTCCTTTTATGCCAGCTATAAAGGAAATTCTCTAGAAAAGCTCTCTTGACTGTATTTCCTCTCACTAAAGTGACTCTAATGAAATTTGCATCTCATCTGTGTAAAGCTACAAATGTTTCTGCAGAGGCATCTCTTCCCCAAAAGTGAACCTTGGACAGCAGGAAGGCATTGCCCCATTTGAAAAGCATACAACTTTTTACTTCTATAAGGGAAACCTGAGAGTATTGTTCTTAATGTGCTTGACTATGGTTTCCTCTTCCCTACATACTGTAGTATTTGTACAGGAGATCTTACCAATACACTCCTTTGTACAAACTATCGAAATAATAGCATTTGCTGTTGATTCCTTGACTATGGAAACTGCTTGCTCCATTGTTTGAAAAGAGCTGAGCTTATTGGCTTTGCAGTGTATGTGAGGTCAGGATGCTGTCTCTAGAAAACAACCTGTTCTGGGCTAAATTACCTGTACAGGATTCAGCAGGGTCTTCAACATTACCATATGAGATTTTTATCATTGTACCCAACACAGTAGTAAGACAGGAGGTAATGTACACAAGCTGTAACAAAGGAAAGTTATCCCACTGGGATATCTGAAAAAAAAAATCTCCCCTGAAAGTGGTTTAGCTCTGACTCAAGCCCTTGGAGATGTTCAGAAGTCACCCAGACAAAGCCCTGAGCAACTTGATTCAAGTTTTTGGTTCCTCTTCCTCTTCCAGAAGCAGGGAGTTGGAGGAGAGACCTCCAGAGATCCTTTCCTACCTAAATCTTTCTGTAAGTCTGTGAAATTTTGAAAACATCATGCTATGAAAAACAAAGCTGTTGGGAAATCTCACCTTCCCAATTCCTAGGTAAAGGAAATCTCCACGTTGATTTATCTCCCCTTGTGACTTGGCTTCACTACCATCATCATAGTCACCCTTAAGTCCTCTGCCTCTCTGTTGGTGTATTGCTGGAGTTTTTCTAGATCCCTTCACTCCCCACAGTCCCTTTGCCCTTTGCTTTTTTCTTTAGCTGCCAAATCCCTAACAAAATGTATCTTTATAGATTCATAGGCTGGGCAATAGAGTGAGACTGCAGGAAATACTATCGCTGCTCACTAACAATCACACCCTCTACCTCTGTTCTAGTTCTGGATGTCTGTCATTGCCACCACCATGCCAATCCCCTGTGGAGGTTTCATGCCTGTTTTTGTTCTGGGTGAGTTTGAATTTATGTTGCAGTATATATGTCTAACAGATGGAGTATATTAGACAGTAGGATTCTTCAAGAGTATGAGGAGTCTGGTTACCACTTTGTGTCTATGTTTGTATTAAAACTCCTAATGCCAGACTCTGAGCCCCTGCTTCTGTCCTGTATCCCAGACACTAAGGTTCAAATGCTGAGGAAATCTCTTTCCTTTTACATAGTGAAATCCAAGTTGGGGGAAGCATACTAACTCACGACCTTCTCATCTCCCTGCCTCTTCACCTACAAAGGAACTCTCATAACTACACAATTAGTAACACAATTAGTAATAGTTGCTCCTTTCCCACTTGACAACCAGCTAGGAGACAAGCTCAAAACTAATAGCAATGATGTATTCCACCACTTACTCATTACTTCTGTGTGTAATATGTTGACATATGGCAATTTATTGATTTTTAATTATTTTTAATTTCAAGATAAAAAAAACGATACTGATTCTGTAGTTAAGAAATAAAAACTATTTCAGATTAAAGTATAAGAACACAAGCTCATGGAATTAAGGATCCATAAATCAAGTGAAATCCACTGTGTTCAGAACCTGTGGGTTTTTTTAAGCAGCAATTGAACATAAGTCAGTAAAGTGCCTTTGCATGAAAGCTAACCACAAAGCAGGCTATATCAGAAAAAGAACAGCCAGAAAGGCAAGGGAAGCAGACATTCCCCTCTGTTCAACCCTTGGGATACCATTCTGGAATACTCTGCCATTATAGGTGCCTCAGTACAACAGGTGTTGACCAAGTGCTGGAGTGGTGAAGTGACACTGAGACAGCTGGGGAGCTAAAACGCTTAACGAACAAGGACAGGCTGAGGGACCTGGGCTTGTTTAGCATGAAGAAGGCTAGGGTGCTTAGAAAGGCTGGGGCATCTTCATCCTTGGAGACTTTCAAAGCTTGTCTGGACAAAGATCGGGTTGCCTGATTTCAAACGGTCAGATTAGAGACCTCCAGAGGTCCCTTTCTACTCTTTCTACCTAATGCCATCTTTGAATCATTTTAATGTACAGACTTTCATAAACTGAGTGCATGGAGAGCCTTATCTGTGGTTTGGATTGACGTTACACAAAACATTCAAAAAATTCTAATATGTTAAAAAAAGGTTCTTCTTCATCCCTGGGATCACAAATACTTCTGTGACTGGTGTACCTAGTGTAACCCCTAATATAGGGGGTTACAACAATATTTATGCAGGCTTTTCTCCTTATGGAGAGCAGCTTCTCTTACAACTGATCACTACCTTTTAGCCCCTAGTGTCATTTTAATGTAAGGTTTGTTTTTACTTATTTTAGAAAATATGCTAGTGGTTTTCTAGCACAGATGTGCAGCACAGTATTCCTTTGATGCTAATTCCGTAATCCCTGGTGATGTTTTCCAGGTGCTGCATTTGGCCGTCTTATTGGGGAAATCATGGCATCACTCTTTCCCGATGGCATTCTCTTTGATGGTATTGTTTATAGAATCTTACCTGGAGGGTACGCTGTCATCGGTGAGTCCCCACATCTTTCTCTTTCTTCATCTGTTCCTATTCCTGTGACCCTCCTGGTTGATATAACATTCTGTTTCTATATGACACTCTCTCCTTTTCTCTCCTTATACCTCTTCCACCTTACCTTGGAAAGGCGCAGCAGCTCTGACAGGAGCAGTAAGCCACACGGTTTCCACTGCTGTAATCTGCTTTGAGCTGACAGGTCAGATCTCTCACATCCTCCCCATGATGGTGGCTGTCATTCTTGCCAACATGGTGGCCCAGAGTCTGCAGCCCAGCCTCTATGACAGCATCATCCAGGTGAAGAAATTGCCCTACCTGCCAGACCTAGGCTGGAATCACATAAGGTGCAGTACAACAGAGGTAGTAGTGGGGAGGTGGGGAGTGGTGGAGAAATAAAACAGAAGACAATGACACCATGGGAGAAAAAGGGGCTAGAAATAAAAGAATAGAACGAGAATGAGAACAGAACAAGAGATGGAGTAGAACAAGATTTCATACACAGAAATGGATTTTTTTTTTTTTTTTTTTTTTGCTGAAAGGACAGGTCTGAATCATCTGCAACTTTATTGACTTTGTGTAAATATGATCAAACTGCTTCAGTTAAATAAAACATATGTCTCATTTCCATTGGATTTTGAATTCTTTTTCCTCCAAAATGGTGAAATATCATTTTATTTGGATAGTTGGCTTAAAAGAAAATTCAGTAATTCACATACATCTCTATTTATATATGTACTAGATATGTGTGTGCATTTTTTGGTGAGGGCCAATGGAATGGAATTGTAATGAAAATACAGTTATTTTATGTTGATCACATTAAGCAGTCTTCTTTGCATACTTCCACAGAAAATTATTAACCAACTATAGAGTATATTTTTAAAATAAATATTCAATATATATGTTTATTTAGGGAATTTATCTACTGAACTCTTTTAATATGCTAACTCTTCTCATTGTTGTCCATAAATTCACAGCAAGTATAATATCTTTGTTGAGGATATTATGGTTCAAGATGTGAAATTTGTCAGTTCCAACTGTAAATACCGGGACTTGAAAAGTCTACTTCAAAGCACCACTGTAAAGACTTTGCCTTTGGTGGACTCACCAGGTAAGTTATGTGAAAAGAACAGTCATTTCTGAAGACTTAAAGAATCAAAGAAACTAGCTCTCAATTTTCATTATTTGAAGGGGACAGTATGACCCACTAATGATCCTAAAAATCCCCTTGATGGTCATGTGTGATAAAAGGGTGTTTCAGATGGTCAGAAAGGTTGGCTAGCACATGAACAGTGAAGCAGATACAGAAGACAAGAAAGATATGTGAGAAGTTTGTGGACTGAACTTTGGCACCTGGGAGGAATCTTGTATAAGTAAAGAGTTTGCTTTTGACATGGTGCTCTAGAAGTGGTGGAACTCAGAAATTATTAGCTTCCCACACAGCCCCACAATATACTACCAGTAGTTAGCAAGGCTGGTCAACGCCTCTTCTACCACTTGGCACAGTATGAGTCAGCATACTTTTAAGGGCTTGAATGGACAAAAGAGCAGAGTATAGAAGGGGATTTTCAAAATCTTGAGGGATAATATGTTCCAGACGGTGCTTAATGGCTTCTCTGCTCTGTACCTTGCAGAGTCCATGATCCTTTTAGGATCTGTGGAGCGATCTGAACTGCAGACTCTCCTTCAGAGACATATCAGCCCGGAACGGCGGCACCACCTCCACAGAGAGATGCAGCAGAAGCTGGCTGAGGCACCCTATGATGGGCACAGCAAGGGACCATGGTCATCTCTGCCCAAGCTGAAGCATGAATCTTTTGCTTATGTTGATGAGGATGAGGATGACAATGAGAAGGCAGAGGTGAGGGAGGACAGACTACAGCAGAAACTGCTCAAGAAATATTAAGATATTGAGAGAGGTTGAAATTCAGGATAGACCTTATTTTGTTTCCTTTCCATAACAGTTGCCTCAGCCCCCCAGTCCTACTCCCAGTCACCCAGAAGAACCAAATGGCCCAACAGGTCCTCTTAAACAAGGTCCAGAATCACTGGGGACACAGCAACCCTCAGGTATGGTGACCTCTGGCATGCACCAGGCCTATCACCAAGGCTAGCTTGTGAAAGCTTTAACATTTACTGTGCAAACATGTAAGGTGTTGGTATCCCAGAGACTGAAATAAAAGACTGGTTACCATCAGCTTTCTCTGCTGTTCCTGTATTAAATGCATTTTTTTAATGTACCTCAACATCAGAGGAGCTAATCCAGAAATGTCCTCAGATAGTGATCCCTTGAACAGCATAGCAAAAGTAGACCCATTCAAGCTACTCTTCCCTTGTTAGCACTCCCCACTTCATTCTTTGCAATAATAATTCAGACATACTCTACAGATTCTGCATGGATGCAGAATCCTATCTCTTGCCTTCCTTACCCACTGAATGAATTTCCCTGTGAAGAATAGTCTGACAGCTAACCAGAAACACTCTTCTTTAAGTAGCTTAATCTGTTCTCAGTCATCTTCCAAAATTGAACAACTCCTCCCTTGCATAGACACTTCTTTGATTCTGCTGTACAAATATGGAAGACAAATACTGATGTGTTCTCTGTGCTACCCTAGCTTATACAAGGTTTGGTTTCAAGACTGTATTCATACTGCATTTCTAATTTTTGTGATAGGTACATTTCATGAAGGACTTCTTTTCTCTCATTTGTCTTGAACTGTGCAGAGAGGAAGTAAGCACAATGGCGTAGAGAAATCTTAAATGTCAATATTAAAGATAGGGCTGTGGTTCGTGTTTTTAGCTATCCAAACATACTAAAGATAAAGAGATCATGTAACATAGCACACTTGCACAGGCTTGTTTCCTGAACACCACTCAAGTATCACTAAGCCTTTAAGGCACAGGAAAACCCACTCAGTGTTAGCTATAGCAGTAGAATGTTGGGGCAGCCATTCACCTCCTTTACAAAACCTAACAAATAATCACACTAAAATGAGGACATTGTGAGATATTTTAAGTGAGACTAGCACTGAGTGATGCAGAAGTACAAGAATGGATGGAACAGAGGGGACTTCACAGGGCTCTCCTTGCCTTCATTTGGTTTACAGATATGATTGTTTCTGGCCTGCCTTCCTCCACAGACATAATTCTTTCTCTTCACAATAGCAGGAAACTCTGTCTCCTCCATTTTGCTAAATCCTGTCTGCACTGCCTATGAAAATAATTCTGCAGTCATTTTCATTCCCATCTTGTGCTGCTGGTACAACCTGTGGACTCATACTCTTTTGGACCCTTTGTATTCAAACTGTTCAAATGTTTAGTCTTTGAAGTCATTCCAAATCCTCTCCATCCTCATTTCCCAAACCACATTCTGCAGAACTCTCTGATCACAGCAGTTTCTGTCCGTTTTCCTGTCATTTAATCTGCATTTTGATAAAATCTTTTTTTTCTCATCTATTATTCTGACTTTGTTACCCTCTTTCAAATATTAATTTCTCTTCCTTGTATTTAGTCTTTTGCTGTGCCAGTAGCCTCTTTATATGTCCTTCTTATCATTTTCCAGTCTGTCATGGGCAAGGAGATGGATATGTGACTCTCTATTTCTTTCTCTTACTTATTACAATCCATATGTTTGTTTTCATCCTTCAGGTACTTTCTGGAGTTTGAGACAACTGATCCAGCAACTCTTGTGCTATTACAACCGCCCACCTGAAATGGAGAGGGCTGCACAGGTTAGGGGGAAAGCCTAGCATTACCTTGAAGAGGGAAGGGATACAATCGAAATAGAACCTGCTACACAGAGCCATTCAGCATGTGGCCAAATGGCTGACTTGCTTATGGTCCTGAAGTCTGTCAAGCTCAGTGGGGAACTCCCTCCAAGGAGAAAGGGCGTGATTAATATGGAATATGTAAGCTCCTAAACAGAGCCAATTTTTCTCAGGTGTCAAGGCAACCGTCATAAATGAGTCTAGGAATCTTTTTTCCAGCAAAAATCTGAATGCCATCTTGGTTAACCTGGAAAAAAAGTGCAGTTCTTGCCCCTTTGACAAATAGTTTTGAACATATAAAAATGAAAAGATAGTTTTGCCTTGTGCCATGTTAAATGCCTTTATGTATCTAAGCTATCTGTACAGGGTTGATTGATAACACACCTATCTCATCTCCCATGAGAGAATCTAAAGCATAACTAGATGCCTATGTTTAGGCATCTAAATTGCTCCAAAAGTGTTCTAAAATCCATCTCTGACAAGGAAAGAACAGCAAGTATAAAGTACACTTACAATGCTTAAGTAGAAAAAAAAAATCTAATCATTCACTAATGCACTGGAACAAAAAGGGGACCAGAGGGGTTGAAGAGAGGCATGGCTTCTTTCTTTTCCATACAATGTGTAACTGTGGGCTATTTCTCTGTCTTGAACGGTATTTTCTCCTGCAGGAGCTGGAGGAGGTTGTTGAATCAATGAGTCCAGAAGAGGTAAGACTGAATGTACAAAGGGACTGAGGGCAAGCAGTTCCTTCCTTTGTTCATTTCCTATAATTTGTAATTCTTCCGGCCACTTAGAAAACCATTTTTTTTTTAGAAAATGCAGGCAAGCTTCACTAAGCAAGATGAAATTTTTCTACTGGATGGCTTGAGCAAGGCTATGAGTAGCCCATCTAGCTTTGAAGTTAGGCCTGCTGTGAGGAGGGTATTGGTCTGGAAAGTGCCAAAGGTCACTCCTCACCTGAATCTTTCAATAGATCAATGTTGTGCCTTCATGCTTTGCATAAAGGGGCTATTATTTTGTACTCAGAAAGCTTTGTTGTTCCCTTTAAACAAGAAGGAGAAAAAGCTTTACCTTGCTAGATGACTTTCTCTCCACTGAGTTACTGGAATTGCTGTATTATCATAAAGATTTAATATCTGGCAAGGAAAGAATCCTGAGGAGAATGATGAGGGCAAGGCAGATGAGTGAACCACATAGGAGGGAAACAGCATTAACAAGAGTATGCTAGAGGTCTAGTTTGGGTGCACAAGCTAGGAAGATTGCTGATTACTCTGATTCATCTTCTTCCTGTGTCAGATAGATGCTTGGGAACAGGAGGAGCTGGACAAGGATGTATGCTTTGACAGCTGCCGAATAGATCCTTCCCCTTTCCAACTGGTAGAGAGAACTTCTCTGCACAAGGTGGGTGCAGATGTTCTTCTCGCACACAGTTTTTCTACTGATAATCATTGCAAGTCCAATCTAGGACTTATTTCTTCTTCTTCACCTTTCACTGACTTATCTTGTCCACATCCAGTTATATTTCTCATCAGCAGCTTCCATATCCTGTTACAGAAATTATTTTGTACTGGTAATTCTCCACACATATCTGGAGTCTCCTGGAAAATGAAAGGCTTCTTGACAAGAAGCTTGAGTTCATTTATTAAAATAGCTCTTGGGCACTTTTTTTTTTTCTTTTTTTTTTTCAGGAGAGTTATATGCCCTTCTTTCGGGGCCTTACACTGTGATTTACACACTTGTTTGTCAGTGTGCAGCACTGGAATGAGTACTCATTAATTTTTCAGAGTGTTTCTGTCAGGAATCTGTAAGCTGCTTCAGTGTGTGAGAAGAGTTTCATGAAACTGGCCTTACTCATAGGCTCTTCATTGATCTGAAGCATAAGCAAAGAGAAAGGTACGTCATACAACTTTTAGAGTCAGCTCAGGATGACCTTAAAAGACAAGCACAGCAGGTAGGGACAAAATTGGAAGAACCAGAGCACAGCTAGAAGGGGACAACCTAGTGAAAAAGCAGTCATTATTTAGGCATATCAGGAAAAATAATGATTGGACATTTACTCAATGCAGAGGGAAAGCTGCCCACTGAAATAAAAGGGTACAGTGCCTTTTTTCTTTCCATCGGTATACTTCTCTCAAAATTAATTAATTACCGATAGCAAAGAAGTAACATCTCAGCCTCAGCAAAAAAAGAACAAGTTAGCAAGATGAGTTTGGAGTTTTCTAAAGGATTGACTATAATCTCAAAATAAGATAGCAGTTATCTTTGAGAATATAGGATCATAAGAAATGATACATGAAGATCGTAAGAGGCATTTTAATATGAGATGTTAAATGTCATGTTCAAGTGTACACCAGGTATAATCTCAATTCTCATCATGTGAGATTTAAAAAACAGCAAGAATCAGCTGCAAAAAAATCACTTCATGTAAGGCCACAGCTAGAGTCCAGCTGCTGTGCAGCTTCAAAGAAGAGATAAATCAGTTAGAAATGATCCATACGTGAGCACTGAAAATGCTGGAAGTTTTTGAAAGCTTGATTTATGAAGAAAGAGTAAAAGAATAGGGTATATTTAGGTTGGAGAAGCACAGACTGATGAGCAGAATGATAATCTGTCTTTTCAAGAAGGCTTTGTAAGAGAAATGGAATAACCTGTCTCCAGTGTTCCCATTGCACTGGATAAAGAGTAACAGGCTAAAATTTTAATTGGAAACACTCTGGAACAGGACAAAAAAAAAAAAAAAAAAAAAAAAAAAAAAAGGTCTTATAGTGGTGAGAAAAGCACTGAAATAAACGGTCTAAGAAGGTTCTGACATCAAGAACAGATTAGCCCCAAACTGCCAAGAATAACATGGGCATGGTTAATAGTGCCTTGGTTGAAAAGATGTATTGAAATTCCTGGGATGAGAAGACCCTCAGAAGTTTCCTTCAGACTTTTTTTGTTCCTGATTCTGTGATCACTACCTCTAGAAAATAGATATGTATATTAATATGTACTATTATCTGATGTTCTTATTTCCAGCACCAAAATGAAATAGGAACTGCACAAGTCTTCAAATGCACAGCTAGTTGTATGTTAATCTCTTGTTTGCCAGATGAAGGATGGGAATGACCTTGAAAATATTCCCTGTTTCATCAACACACTCATAACTATGGGTACACAGCAGAAGGACAAGTATTTATTAACTAAGAAAAAGGAATGAAAGAAGTAGTTTTTTCTTAGTGTGATGACTGCAGAGCTATATGCCTCTAGGTGTCCTATTTTTAAATCCTGTGTCCTAGGTCTACTACAAATCACATTATTGCCTTCAAAGTACTGAAAAAGTCTTTCATATTTTTGCTCATAGACACATACGCTGTTCTCATTACTGGGCCTCAGCCATGCCTATGTAACCAGCATGGGAAAGCTGAGGGGAGTGTTGGCTTTGGAAGAGGTAAGTAAATATCCTTCTGTCTGCCCCTTCTCATCTCTAAACATCCTGTGGATTATCACAAAATGTTCACATCTGCTGAGGATCCAGTTTGGAATATAAATAGCTATGGTTGCTATATTTTCAATCTAGTCTTGCATTCTAATTCAACTCTTTGGTAGCTAAGTAGAGGAACAGGAAGAATGTATTTTAGAGAAGGGAGCAGATGTTGTTTACAGAGATGTTAGATGGTTGATCGTTTTCATAAAGGTAGGGATCTTAACTAAGTGGTTATTACTGTCCCTGAAAGTGCCACGGATTTTGTCATTTACTGTGAAATAAAAGTCACTCGTGTAAAATATGACCTTCTCAGGCCCAGGCAGTACAGCTATGATTCTCTGTGTGTGAGCCTTTTACCCTGAAGAGTATTTCTGCTGGGTATGGTTGGGTAGGATTCCCTTTCATCTGTTTTTGTTTGTTCATTTGTTTGTTTGTTCAGTTGTTTGTTTTTGTTCGTTTTCTCTGAACCTTTTCTCTTCCAACAGCTTCAGAAGGCAATAGAGGGCTCCACACGCTCTGGCGTTCGCCTCCGCCCACCCCTTGCCAGTTTCCGAGATACCAACCGAACTTCAGTCAGCAGTGAGAAGGTCGGCCAGGCCACTCAAGTGTGGAACCGGCAGAACAACTGCATGGCAGCATCACAGCAAGCAGCAGACTTGAGGGCAGAGAGCCCACTGGCTCCCCAGTCCCATTCCCCACAGCCCTCACACTTATGTGATGAGGGGGAAGGCCTGTGCTCCACCTCTGCCATTGATACTGATCTGGAAGAGATGGAATTGGCAGGGCCAGTTGCTGAAAACATCTCAGACATCCTCAAGGATCTAAGCCTACGCTCCACGGACCTGGATGAGGATGAAGATGATGATGAGGATGTCCCCTTATAGCTGATGTGCGAGGAGCAGTCTATTGCACTCTTCAGCTGAGCCAGCCTTGTTAAGTGCACTCTTCAAGGAAGAGCATGTGGATGCTCTCTTTAAATCCGATAGAGGATTGATTCAGCTGGGAGAAGGAGCGTAACATTGACCCCATCTCTCTGCTACTTTCTGTGCCAACACTATTAGGCTGCCTGGACTATAAAAGTATGTGGAGGAGTGAGATGTGGCGGCAAGAGCAAGTTCATAATTTTTAAGGCCTTTGCTTTCATTTTTGCCCCTATATACATAATGTGGCAGAAGGAAAAATAAGAAGACATGGACACTGGACACAAGCCAGATGCTCTTGGCCAATCTTGGCTCTTTTCATTTGCTATTGGTGTCTTCCTTCCAGACTTTGTGGACCTATACACAGCAGTGTAAACACTGTGAGGCCTTCAGCATATTGAAGGATATTGAAACATAATTGATGCTTCTGCTTGCAATCACACCCTTGTCACGGCAGATCCTTATAACTAGTTCTTACCTTTCACCCCCAGAAGCATTCCCATGTAGAATATTTTGCCTCTTTCTCAATTTCTACTCTGGGATTTTCTTAAGAAGGGAGGCAATTGGGAGCTTGTCCTCTGTCATTTAGCTGAGCTGTTGTCTAAAAACAGTCAGAAGGAAAAGTTATTTGGTTGATGTCTCATGTCTTGCACACAGGCAAGAATTTTAAGAAAAACACTGGAAGGAAGGAAAGCCTTTTTGGTTTCCCATTGTTTATGGCACTTTAGAACAACATGGGAAAAGTTTAACCAGGGAGATTCTCAGTGTTAGAAGGTAAAATTGCATGCTTGCACCAATATTTCAAGTATCTGTGTTTGTCTCTCTGAATCAGTGTTCACAATTTGTACAAACATAAAGTCTTAAAATATACAAACTCAGAAAAAAAAAAAAGAAAAAAAAGAATTAGGGAGTGTTAACAGATCACCAGGTAATATATCAGAGAAGCCACATTCTCCACACTTTTGTAACAGGTTTCTCTCTAAAACGCTTGGTCTTTACTGATAATTCTATACTTCCTACTTTCCACATATTTTTGGATACCTCTGATCTAAGAAATCGATCATTTTTGCCAGCTTGTCTCAACTGTGGCTAAGAGCAGAGACTTCTGCCTTTGTCTGCAACATCTCTATTCCAGTTCTAGATCTGGAGCATATCTTGATCTCTGTCTTGAAAAGGCATTTCTCATTAGTTCATGTCATGCGTGTGAAACCATATTATCCAAAGACAAGATGCTGTTTTGTTTAATACACTCTCCTTGTGGGTTTGTCAGTAAATAGGTTAAATCAAATGCTGTGTATTCTGCAATTTTCCACTATAGTACATCTCTTTCTATCATAGTTTTTGGGCATCTAGATGTTTATATACAGTCTCAAACAGTTTGTTGGGTATGCTTCTACTTATCAGCATCAGGAAAGGAATCTAAGCACTAAGAATATGTTCTTAATATACCCCTGGTTGGTGGACCATGTGCCCTGTGCTGATATTTGCAAAGCTTAATGTGAGTTAAAGTGGCTGTTCCATCATAACAGCTGGTTTTCCATAAGCTCTCTTAGAAGCAAATCAGTTGCCTCTAACCTGGTCTTGCTAGAAAAACTGTTCAGGCTTTAATTCCAAAGGACTGACTTTACATTAAATTCTCTCAGTTGATTTTCATTCATGGAGGGAGGCTGTGACGGTGATGGACGGGGAAGTGATGGAGGGGGAAGTCTCCCTAGCTCTCTTCTTGAAGAGGGTGATATTTGCTTTTGTTCCCCATATTTCATGGGCCTATTCTATACTCTCCCTGACACAATCCCTCTGTTTAAGATTATGGGGGAAATCTTTTCCCTGTTAACCAAAGTGATCTTCATTCATCCAAGGGTAACCCTGTCCTTGTGAGCAGACAGTAGCAGTCTGGAGGGAAGCATCTCATCCACACCAGATGCCTCCAACTACCAGAAGGCTGTGTTTTATTTACATGGACATGAACAGCCTCCTTGTTATCTTTGTATCACCTTGCCTTCTGCTTGTGGAGAAGAGACGAAATCACTTCTGTTTTTTTTTTTCAAGTTACTGTGATATGCCTTTGTGTAAGAAGGGGAGAAAGGGCATTCTTTTTAAATATACATAAATGCATAGTGTATTCCAGTCAGTGACAACACTGATCTGGCCACACTCCTTCACAGAAGGCCAATTTTCTCCAAGTTTCTTTGCTCCTATCTTATTAATAGCATATATGGACTTAATTCCACCACATTTTTAGCTCAGTCAAATGGTTGCAATGAGAAAGATAAGAGAGGGAGAAACTCTGCGGGTGGAGTCAATATACATTCCCTACCCCCACGTAGGGGAATACAGAGATGTGCTCTGCTCCAGTACTGCATTTCTCCTATGGTGTGTTACAAAAAAATTGGATGAGACTGGATGAAAAAGCAGATGGAGTCTACATCAAAGCCAGAGTGAGTCATGACAGCCAGATTGTGAGCTGAGAGAAATGAAATGAGGCCCACAGAGGGGCTGGTGAAACTCAGAGTAAGATACAAGATATACCAAAAAATTTTATAAGGTTAGTCACCTGCAGGTACAAGGGGACACATATGCATGCTCACGTACATGCACATTCAACTGGCCATATCTGCCTTGGAGTTATCAGGAAGAACAACTGGATTGCTCTTTAATGCTGAAAGCGCAAACTGGGAAACTAGTTATTCCAGACCATTTCCATGTGTATCCCCACCCTTGGAGCAGAAAGAGTAATCCCAACTGTAAAAATACAAGCATATATAAATGTATGTAGGAAGCCACACATACAGAGCAAAGACGGTTTGGGATGGCTGCTGGTGTTTCTGCTTCCTCTGCTTCCATTTTTATTAATAAAATCTGCATTGAGCTGGTGCCACATACTTTAGTATGTGTGAATTTTGCAGTAATGAAGATATTGAACCTCCGTCAAGAAAACTCTAAGCCTGGACTCTGTCTGACAATTTCAAGATGCCCCTTCAAGGTTTAAATTTCAAACCTTTGTAGTTCAAATAAAGTCACATTGAACTGCCATTCTAAAACATACATCTCTTATCCTATCCAAGCAGCATAGACTTGGCTACCTATACGCAAGAAAATGTGTTTTTGCAGAATAAAAACTTCCCAAAATTTACACCAACACTAAGACATGCATATTCCTCTAGAAAGTCAGATCAGCCTGCAAAAGCCCACATATGAGTCTTTGAAAAACAAATTCTGAAAGTGTTTTGAACCAGAGGATTGCTTTTCTGCTAAATAGCTTGTGGAGTTGGTTGGAATCACTTATTTCGTGTTACACCAGGCTCATCAGCTTCTACTCAAAGTAGTAGAATGGAGATCATTTAACCCAGAATTTTCAACTCTGAGCACATTCCAAATTAATGCATTTAAGGAAATACTATGAGAAGAATAGGGTCATTAAAAATCTCAACGAGAGCACAAACTTGGGGAAGTCACCATCACTAAATAAATAAATAAACAAACAAACAAATGAAGTCTTTTTCCTTGTATCTTCAAGTAAAACATGGTCTTACTGTCATCTAATTGACAGCTGAATGATATTCAGTTAATCAATGCAGGCAGTTATCTATAAGATTCTAATCCCATCAAAAAGATAAACTCTTTTAAATGATATTTAATTGTCAAAGCAGAATTTTAAGGCTCATTTTAGGACTAGTAAAATATAAAGAAGTGAAAAAATAAGAAAGAGGTGAAATTGATACGACTAAGGATAAAGTTTTGGGAGGCTGTGCTATGGCTCACAGGATTAGTCATGATTTGGCTGGGAGGATAAAACACTTGGGAGATAGATTCCTGGATAACTATAAAGAAATGCCAGAAAAAAAATGTAACTTTTTCGGGGTTAGCAAATTCTTTCAGACTAAAAATCTGCATATTGCTAGACCTATGGACAAAATCAATTAATTCAAGTAGTTTGAAGTAGAGACACAACTGAATCATGCATTCACAAAAATAACTTTGCTCTCCTCCACTGACTCCAATATTTAAATACTATTTAGAGCTGTGTATTTTGTAGCCAAAATGTACAAGCCATGGCTGAGACAATAAAGATCTCTCTTTACCAATTTAGTCCAATACTAATAAAGGTATGATTAAGAAATAATTAAAAATACACTCACAACAAGTACTAAGTCATCCATGGCCACATTAACTTGGACACAGGTCTTAAAACAGTTTTATCAACCTTGGAAACCAATAATTGATATTTCTGGGTCAAATCAGGACCTCAGCATTAGCTGTCTATTTTGTCAAATAGACAAATATATGTCAAATAGACAATATAATTTTGATCTTAATTCAGGTAATTGAAAAAATTTTGTCTGACTTTCTTTGGCTTTATTTGTCAAGGCAATTGATCTTGACCATAAATCACATGCTCTTATTGTGCCTTGGCAAACAGGGCAGACAAATCTCGGTGTGTGCTCTTGGACACACAAACACACCTTAGGACCTTTGTTAAATCACACGTCTGCAAGTGTTCAGTAGATCATTGTCAATAGGATTGCATGTATTTTAAGTCACATCTCCCCCTCCCTCAGCTTTCTGAGAGTCACTAAACTTAGTTCTAGCCACACAGAGCTAAAGACAATATAGCAGACTCTCTTGGAAATAGTGCACTAGCTCATGAAGCCAGATGCAGTCAAACCTACTACTGATTTGAGTACTGAGTATTCAGGGTGGCCTGGATGCCACCTTGTGCCACCTGCTCTGGATGTCCCTGCTGGAGCAGGAAGGTTGGACTAGATGATCTCTAGAAGTCCCTTCCAACCTCAGCCATTCTGTGATTCTGTGTGATTCTGTAAGATGAGTGTTTGGCTCACACCTCAGTTTTGGTGCAATGGTTGTACAAATATTCTGAGTTCTGCAGTAAGATCCGTTATTGAAACATACCAAGCCAACTCAAAGGACTGCATCTGATTTAAAGAACAAAATATCATGAAAACATTCCAATAGTTAATTTATAAAGGAAATGGAATGTAGAGAAATGAGAATGAGAATTATCCATTTTTATATGAACAAGCCATCTAAAAGCTGCTAATATATGGCTGTTCACTAAATGGCTATTTACTTAATCTGAAGATCAAATGGCAAAAAAACAAGACCTATTAGGATGGTATTCAGAATTAAAGTCATACAAACTCAGGTTAGAAGAATTTAGCTTTTTCCCAATAGAAATAAGTGTAAAAGGCAGTAATGGGAGGTTTATGAAGAATATCCTTGCCAAAAAAAATCATCTGCTTTTCTTCTCCTCAAATTTCTATAGTACACTGAAACAAAATGGGCTGTGAAAGGAAATGGGACTTATGAGATGGCTGGATTATGACCAAGCATGTCACAGAATCTTATGCTCAAACTTAATTTGCAGTTTCTGTGTCACAGAGAGGCTGCCTGAAGGACTGCATGGAAGTTGCCCTTACAACTGGCTATGTATGGAGCCTGTGAAAGATCAGCAAGAACTGTCTTTAGCCCTTTCTATTTACTTATTATTTATCATTAATCTCTTGAAGAATAAGGTAACATAGGAAAGCTTACAGGAAAGCAACATTAGAGAAACATCTGGTAGAGCTGCCATCTAAACATAAAAATAAGAAGACAGTGCAGATAAGAAACTCACAGAATGTGCTTGATGTTGAAGCTATTCAGTTAGTTTATGTAGGGAAAAAAATTCAGAGGAGACATGCTTAGATAAATCTAAATTATTATGAAGGTAAAAGAGAGTTGTAGGTGAAGCACTCAGCAGCCGAACAGCATCTTCGTGGCGTAATGTGAAATGAAAAAAAAGGCAAATTTTACTAAACTGAGTTGTTACTTCAAGGTTCAGAGGCATATTCTTTTGCCAGAGGTTCAAGTCTTAAACATATGTGGAATAACTTATTCAATTCAGGATGCTACATTTCAGGAAAAACAGTGACAAACTAGAGGTTATTTGGGAAAAAAAAAAAAAAAAAACAGGAAAATCATTAGGTTGCTGAAGAAAGAGGAAAAAATAATTGAAGAAGTTAAATGTAAGTCACAAATGAATGATGAAAGCATAATTATGCAGACATACCCACTGGAGATGGCTGGGAAACTATTCAATAGCAAAGGGACATACAGTGGAAGAAATCCGATCAACTTACAACAGAACATGGAGAGTACAGATCAGCTAAAGATCCCTGACTGTGAAATATGTCTTAAAGTGGACAAGTGACATTGCTTAGCCCTTGTACTAATTAGCATGGAAAAGTGCAAGCAGGTACTCTCACAAAGCAATAGGTTTCTTTCATGTCTAAAACTATGACAAGAAGAGCTTTGCTGGATCTTATCTAATGCCCTCCATTCTTTTAGGAACAAATGGATGATAAAAAACTGATGGAAGTGCCAGAGGTGCCCCCTTTCCTCTAGCTCAACTGATTTCTTCACAAATTACTAGAAGGACAGTACGCTGAGAATCAACGATTTAAAATGAAATTTGAAACCAAAGTCTTTTTACTTATGGCCAGTGCCTGTGCCACCACAGCATTAGCTTCCTCTTGGTGTCTTGTCCAAACCTACTGTCATGAAACTTTTGCTAAGACAGCACAGGTGTCTGCATGTTAGCAATACCTGAATGACCCTTCTAAGCATCATCTGAAAAATGCTGTTCCAGCATAACAGGAAAACTCATTCTGTCCTAAACTGGAAAAACCCACCAGTGTGATACTGCCTGACATTGAATCTGTCACAGTGCTCTGGGATATGTGGCATGGCAGCCACAGGCCCTCACGTGACTTTTTGTTTGTATAGTAGAACATGAGGTATTCTCATCTTCTCAAGAAGACCTACTGCATCATATATTTCCTACTCTGAGATCCTTTTCCAAACCATCACAGATTCTTTTCAAGGTCCCCAATCATATTTTGATCCTATCTCATCTCAATGAGATTTTCCCATTTTCCCATGAGATCCCATTTTCCTAGCGTCCTCCTTCCTCAGACGCAACTCCCCTGGAACCAATCCCACAGAAATAAAACACTTCCACCAGCCAGGATGGCAAGACCACATTCTGTTTAATAACAACTCCATAAAGGTCTGTACATGCTATTTTGAACTACCTCCCCTTCTTAGCTGTGGTTGCTGCCACATACAGGCATGGAGGTGTACAGTGTCATATAATTTCCTAAGTCTATATGTAGTGTGTGTACATGTATGTGTGTGTTTGTACGTGTATTTATATATAACTTTGTAGAAGTGTTATCTCATAAGTCACATTATCAAAACATGCGAAGAATATCCAACAAAAATTTTCAGGCAAACATATTTTGGAGCTGGAAGACCAAAGGCAAATCAGATTTGAGTTATTAAGGGCTCATGTGGGACAAGGTAGGAATGAAAGCTTACAACACTGAGCCCCTTTCTCTTTCTTTTTTACTTCCATTAAGTACTTTCCCCCAAAACATTAATTCAGCTCTGTAAACACCAGTTTGAAAGAATGTAAAATAATCACCATTGAACAACTCCCAACAGAAAATATGCACAAATGAGGGAGAGGCTCTTTAAATTGTACAGCTGCAAATACCATTGTCCCATACCTTGATGTTAAAGCAGTTTCAAACATTGAAAATGCAACATTTGAAGATTCAAACCTTTAGCTACTTTTGAACATGCATCAGGAATTCATCCCCTTTTCCACCCATTGTACCTCCCAAGCTCTTAATTTGTACCCTCCCTTCTGTGGAAAGAGACAAAACAAGAGAAATCCTGTTCCCTGTAAAATTACTTTTGAGTCCCAAAACTACAGTATTGAGTTTTTCAAAGACCTCCAATCATGCACAGTACAACAAACTAGAGAAGAAACACTGAAGCCAAACAAGAACATGTACCTGCAAAAGAGCTTTTGGCTTGCCACATTGCTCATGCAAACAGTACCTGAAAAGAAGGGAAGTCTGCCTGTGCTCAGCAGAGCTCTAGAACAGGGATTTTGAGCTTTGACTTCATGACTAGAACTCCATGCCCAAGGAAAATTAGTCCAGCAGGCAAGTGAACCTGGACTAAATGCTTTTATCTCCCTAGAAGTAACATTTGTTGCATGATCTCATCATCTTCATGATGGAGAAAAACATTTTTAGAAAGTTTTTGTCTGACTAGCATGGACAATTATTTTCTTAGGGGAAAGCAGGAAAACAACTGGGTTTCAGGAGGCATTTAAAATGGACCTGATCAAAACAGGACAGAAGGATGCTTAGTAATAATTCTTTTCATAGAACACAGCAACCCCTTTTTTCTTAAAAGACAGCAGTTATCATCAGGCAAACCCCTTGATGACTGCACCCAAAAAATCCTACTTGAACTAGATTTCATAATTTTAAGAAAAAAAAACTCTCTAGAAATTTTAGTAAAAATATCAGTTCTCAGAAAGTCTTGGCCTGAATGTTTACTCTTCCAATAACGTGAATCTGCTTTGGCAAAATACATTGCATAGTCTCTTCTAGTCTGTGTTATTTTTTGCAGACTAACACTGAGGATCGTAATGCTTCCCTTGATTTGCAAGAGAAGAATTACACTTTGTTATTTCTATGCTGGGATAAAACAAAAAAGGTCAGTGCATGGGAAAAATAGACCCTAATATTTTAATTGCAACTTTTCCATGTCCATTTACTAAAATAGTAGCCATTTGGTCTTTAATCCTATCCAGTAAACTCATAAAGCTGTTAGTGCTACTGAGAACACAGTGTCCCCAACAGTCTTGCCCAGGCTCCTTGACATGTTCTGGAGATGAAGAGGGACAATGATATGGCACAGATGTCAAACTGGCTACTTCTGATCCTATGCAGATTCACTGCTGTTTAATCTGGGAAAAGCCTGTGATGTAAAAGAGAAAACTGATGTTGACTTTACAGCTTGCATTCTGTTTTTAGACTGTGCTTTAAGAACTGTAGGTTATGCTCCACATACATTTAGTTTTAATAGGCACTGTTTCCCTCACATTTTCCCCATTTTTTCACTTCTTTCCCTGAGCCACAGTATAATAATCTTTCCCTGACAGGTTGCAAGGGGGAAGTGGGATACAATTTTCAGACTGTTGCTTATTTATACTTTTTTAGATGTAAGAGCATTATCTGCTAAAAACTCTGTTTTGGAATGGATTTCTGTTCTTTTTTCTTTCTTTTCCTTTCTTTTGGTATAGTAGTTAGTTTAAAGGAAATGATAGATTGTTTTGAATCATTCACACAAGAAATAAAAGAAACTGAATCTTAGAGAAATTGAGGAAAAGAGTTTTAGATTGCAAGAGAGTAGGAACTTTGGTAAACTGAATAGATGAATGTGATATTGCTCAAGGTTACAAACAAGTCTTGCCCTGACTCCACAAGTTTAGAAGTAGCTTTATTTTATTTATCCTTTTCTTTCATTTTCTAGGCAGTGTAATAGCTAAGGCAAAATGACCTAAATTTAGGGGATTTGGGGGTCCCACTTAACATTACCTTCATTTAGGCAAGTACTGAGCTATTTTGCGGAGTATTTCTTCTAAGAATCATCCAAAGAAGTAGCATTTAGGATGCTGTGAGCTGCATAACTCACTGCTACTTAAAACTAGCAGCTGCAAATTTCTCTGGAAATTCAGAGAAATGTCTGTCCCATTGCTGTCTTACAGAAACATGTGGACATGCCATGGACTAAGGAGTACTAAGACCCGTGTCAGTCCTGGAGCTGTAGCTTATATAGCAATTAACTGCCAGATCACACTCTTCCTAGAGCCTTCAAGGAAGCTTTCTACCTCTTCATAAATATACAGCTTCATGCTTCTATTGGTCTTTTCCTCTAGGCTTCTCTCTCAGTGTCTCCCTCTCTAGTTAGAATTTCCCTTGCTATTGAGTGGAGCATACGTAGTTGTCCACAAGCCTGTCTTATTGCACTGTGTCTTGCCCCATTACCATACCTCTGTCAAATGAAGACAGCAGTTTTCTTCTCTCCAGTCTTCCATCAACCTACAATTAAATTCTACTTTTGGGCAGAGTTTATCACATGGGCTCTGCCTAGGTGTGAAGAGCAATTCTGAATCTCAAACTAGCTTGGAATAGACTTAAAGATATGGATAAGCCTCACCTCCAAGAGACTTGTCCACCTGCAAAATCCCATTGTCTCTCACTCTTTCATATGGCTCTGCATCTTGCAATTGCAGAAAAAGATCCATCAGTATTTTCATCTGCTGTGGAGTGTTATCACTGGGCACATATTAATTTTATGAATTCCAGATGCCTGTCAAGTTACCCATCACCTCCTGTCTGATTTCAAGGAGTTAACTCAGAGGAGCCTGTGGAAGGGGAGGGAACAATGAGGGGAATTACAGGGTGTTTAGTAAGAGCAAAGAGCAATTCAAATAAGGGAATACTAGAAATCCTCCCTCTCAAAAAAAGAAAAAAAAAAAAAAAAAAAAAAAGGGAAAAGGCTTTGCAAGGGTATGGATACATTCTCCATGGGACCTCAGGTGAGCTTACTATTTTCAGCCAGAAATTTCATGATTGCCTAGGCCATTTAAAATTGCATCAGCAGCCACAGAAGTATCATTTGACATGATCTTCAGTGATGCTTGCCTAGCCAAATGAATCCACTGAAACTCGTTTTCTGATAGAGGCTTGGATTAGTTTTCAGTGGGACCAGTTTCTGGATAGGTAAATGAATGTTAGCACTGGTGCTACTTAGGTAGCAGAAATATCCAGCTGGTGTGATGCACAGGAGGAAAGGACACCTCCTTTCAGCAGTTTAAACTCATCATGAAGATGTCATTTCAAAGTGCAGTTTCACAATTTACCCAGCGTGATAGAAAAGCCAGCTGCTGCTGAAAATATTGTGTGCTCTCTCTGCCTCCCCTTTTCTCTCTTTCTCTGCAAGGGAGAAGGGTTGTTTCTTCTTTACTTTTACAGCAGGGTTCACTTCTATCTTTGTGACTTCCTGCTCTGGCTTGCTGGGGTCAGTCGTGTATCAGGATCTGCACAAGCAGTCTGGAGAAGCGAGCACAGTCAGGGCAGGCTGCCTCTTTCAGAGCACCTTCCTATCTGATCAGCTGAGAAGTGTAGCTGAACTCTTCTCTTCGCTGCAAGTATACCATGAAATTCCTAGTGTGGTAAAGAAAAAAGGGTCAAGGGGGAGGTAAGTGGCTTGTTAGCAGCTTCCCAGAGGAGATGCTGATTTAGAGACATAGAAACTAAAAGAAGCAGATAGATTGACTTCTTCATCCCAGAGCCTGAAGTAATGGGGTTGAAGAGAACTCATGTAAAGAAAGCTTCAGATTTTTATAAATAAAAGCTTATATAAGCTTCCCTAGGACGATCCTTGACTTTGAATTTTAAAATAAATAAGCAAAATGCTGTGTAGTTCCAAAAATTATCCAGGTCCCCATTTTAATCCCAGGCTCCTGAAGTGAGCACAGAGCAGGGCCTGTAGATCTCGTGTGACTGAAGAATAGGCAGGGTGCCTAAACATAGAGGACTTCACTAGATTTCGATAAAGAAAGTGAGATCTGATCTCCCCCTGAGTTACACAGCCATAGGAATGAAAGCATTAACTCTACTTCCTTTCCCACATGACCACTGGAAAAAAAGAGGTTGAAGGTGGCAGTTAATCAATTACAGACTCATCAGATTACATATACAGTCATGTAAGGAAATGTTGCAGCTACTGCTACATAGCTATAGGCCTAAACCAGTGACCTAGGAAGGTGCCTCAGTTTCCAAGCCATCTTCTTTTATCAAAGTCTTTAGGATAAAATCTTCCATGTATCATTGAACACTTCTGTAACTTTTATAGTTGTCCTCAACATATGGGAAACATGCAGGCTATACCTTAGATATGCAAGATCCCCATCTCCTATGCTTTGTTTGTTCTGAGGCAGTTACTTCCCATGCTTTATTAGGATATACTGAAAGTGCTGGTTCCAATTCTTAATATACTAATCCTTCTTAATTCTTAATATACCAATCCTGTGTTCCCCTTCCTCCACCTAATCACTTTATAGGTTTAAATGCAGTAGTGTAACTGATCAGATATAAGCAACTGGTGGAGAAGAACCAGAAAATTTTCTTATAGTGGAATCTGCAACCTTTTTTTCAAAAGGGTCACTTATGCTTAAGCATTCATTCATATTCAGCACAATAACAGCAGTATCTCCTGTTGAAGACAAAAGCTTTAAGGTGGGAAGAATTAAAAGAAACAAGAGTCTTCCATCTCTGCTGCAATTTCCCATTTTTTATGTGGTGTAGCTGTGTTCTACAAAGGTTATGTATAAATTAACAGCAGGGCTCACTTTCTTGGTAACTCTATATCAAGTATATTCAGCTCACCTTTCCTGCTTATTGCCAGCCTCATAAATTCAGTCTGGGCTCTGAATATTTGGCTGGACTTTCTCCAACTCATCCATCCTCACCAGGATAAAAGAACTGCAGGACAAATTTTGCTTACGGAGCATCTGTGCCTTCCATATGCTTGAAAAGGTGTAGCTATATAATAAAGGCTTTTTCTGGGAAATGTGCAGTAGGTTCCAGGCCCCTCCCTCTGATATCGGTTACTCACAGCCAGCAGGCCTATTACATAAGAAAAAGCCAGATTATACAAATCTTTTTTCCATTTTCAGAGAAATTCAAAACACTTTCCCAGTTCAATTCAGGATGCTCACACAGGTAGCCAATGGTGCTCTATCCAGTTAAGCTCAAGGCAACTGGACAGGCAGATCCTTTTCTCTTTTGGATGATGGAGAGGTCCTGAAAAATAGCTTTTCCCTTTTTCAAAATGAAAAAAGAAAAAAAAGTGGAGAAGGGAATTTTTATTCACAGAAAGGGAAGAGTTGTATAAAAGAAGTCTTATAGAATTTAATAAAATTGAAATTAAAAAGTTTATATAAAGATTATTTTTCAAACCAGCCAGATTAAACAGAGAATAAAAGAGAGGAATCTAGAGAACAGGCTATGGAATTACACAGCAAGACATAATTCTCTATCCATTCCACAGAGATTAGAAAACTCTATAGAAAGAATTTTTCCTGCGATTCAGTGCTGTGGAATTATCTATAACATGGGGGGAGGCTTTTTCTCACGTAGTGTAATGTTTCTCTTTTTTTTACCTTGCTTGGAGAAAACATACATCTTTTATCCATTGATCATATATTTCAATAAGAGTCCTTATATGGAGCAAAGAAGCCCTGGACAATGTGACACATATCCCAATCTTGCAAAGGATAATGAGGTTTCAGCTACCCTGAAAGTGACTATAAATGTCCAGATTTGTCCTAATGAGGAACATGGAGACGAAATAGTTCAGAGAAAAAAGCAACAAGCCATCCAAATTTTCACCCACAAAGGAACATACCAGACAATTTTTGTTTCCCTGAAGTTTAAAAAAAAAAAAAAAAGAAAAAGAAAAAAAGACACTAAGAGAAAGTTAACTCATGTGCTGAGGTGCCATTGACACTTGCCCAAACTCCTCCTTCTAGATAATAGTTTCCTAAGCCCTGCTCCACAGTTAGACCCAAAGGAGTTCAGGACATTGAGCTAGCACTGTCTCTGCATGAACTGTAGGAGATCAACTTCATCAAAGCCTCCTGCTTGGAGGAGGTTAGCACCTGAATGTGTAAACATCTTTAAAGAGATATGGAAAGAGCTTTAAAGAGCTCTCATTCAGGAGAAGAGCTACCTCCTAAGAAAGATGTAGGCAAGGAAATGGGGGGAAAACTAACGATGGTCACAGAAGCTTTTATGTCTTATCTACCCCAAATTATCACTCTTACTTAAGTCTCTTAAAGATGTTTTCCTTTCAGGTGCAATGGAGAGGAAAGACAGATCTGCCTGATGTGCAGTTGACCAGCAAGACTTGGGAGTTCATGAAGGAGTTCCCTTTTCATATGACTGCATGGGTAAGTGTCAGAAAGCCGAGTGGGCTAAAATCCTATCTGAGAATCCCATTCACAATTCTCATAGTTCTGGACATAATCTGCTTTGCTTGCCAGGAACTGTCTGAACTCCGAGCCTTGAAGATATTACTTTGGTCACATTTTAGTCTCCTCAGATGTTCTTCCTGAAAATATGCTGAGGTCTAAACTTTAATCAAGAAAGGAGTCAGCCTCGCAAAGTATCACACCTGAAGAGAAGGCAAGGAAGAGACAAATGTATCACGAACTGAACAGGGTAGACATAAATTGGAGTAAGAGAGAAAGATGTGTCCCTGGGATAGTGTGGCAATGTCCAGGCAACTTTCTCTAGCTCATCTCTGGTATCAGATCTAAACCATGCATTGCTGAGGCTTCCTTGCAAGTGGTATCGCAATTAAAATTCAACACTTACGTAATCTCTGCTGGTTCTGCTCAGTCCTCCAGCAAAATCAATAGCCTTATTTTCTTTTTTCTTATTCTTTTTTTTTTTTTTTTTTTTTTTTTTGAGGGGGAAATGGCTTGATTTTGCTACGATATATTTTATGATGAAATATCTTTAGTAGAGGTG